>JACXGI010004545.1:36985-52834 GCA_016801175.1 Esox masquinongy | reverse complement strand
GTGTGTGTGTGTGTGTGTGTGTGTGTGTGTGTGTGTGTCTGTCTGTGTGTGTGTGTGTGTGTGTGTGTGTGTGTGTGTGTGTGTGTGTGTGTGTGAGTTATTCAGGTCCATGTGGAAGTTCCCTCAAAATCAGTAAAACCTTAAAAATCGTTCTCCGTAACGTTTTCTAGTAGGGAACCTGCTAATTCTTGCTCAAGGGTTAGGGTTAGGGTGAGGGTGAGGGTTAGGTAAAGATGTACTGTTCAGCATAGTGGTAGGTTACGTTTAGGTTTAGGCATTATGGGTTAGGACTTTGATCAGATTAGGCATATTTGGTTATTGAGGTTAAGGTTTGGGTAGGGACTGGGAACATGTATTGCTGGGTGGGGGTTAGGTTTAGGTTAAGTCCCTACAAGGATAGAAAGGCCAACGTTTGTGCATGTTGGCAGGGATTTTCAAACTGGGATCCATTATGCTATGTTGATATGCTATGTGAGTAGGACCCACTTAAGCGTTTAGGATCCCTAGGAGACTGCAGCACACCTGCAGTCAGATATAATAATTGGGCTGTGGGGTCCCTGGAAGTTGGGACCCCAAAATCAATAATAAGGGTTGTACAGGCAACTATAAAGGATATTTGCATATTGATGAATAGGATTGCCATTGGGGTGACAAGGAAAGATGGGGACATTGATCTAGAGTTAAATTAGTTTTTACAAAATTATTAAAATAACTAAAAAATGTTTTTATTATACCTACAGAACATGTTTGGTTGCACCCCCAACCATATTTTCCATCAATATGCAAATATCCTTTGCATTTGCCTTTCCGACTCTGTCCACCAGTGACAGTCAGGGCCTTATTACTGAACATAAGCCATGGAGTCACATCTAGATTGTCAGGACACTTTCTATTAATAAAGAAAACATTTTCTCTCAGCCTCATGGTCAAATTTGTAGAGTAGCCTGATTACCACTTATAGCGGAGCTGGCAAAACTGAACGCAACATTTAGGAACTTGGTTGCTCATGAAAAGATGTTTTCTGGGGTTCCTCGCTAATAACCCTCGAGGGTTATTTTGGGGGTACTTGACATAGAAACTTTTTGAACCCCCTGTGTGTGTGCAAATCCCTGAATTTGTGTGTGTGTGTGAGTGTGTAGGACAGAGAGAATGTAAACACACAGTGACATATCCCCGTGTTCCCTCCGGTTTCAGAAGGTGTCCTTCTTTAACCAAAGGTCATAAATAAACTGTGGCGTCCATGTTGGCTTTCATCTGCCCTCACAGGGCCCTGCTGGGGAAATCAAAATGTCACTATCAGCAGCTCTGCAACATAAACCACAATAGGCAAGGTGAGGGATGAGGCAGAGGAGAACGGCTCTGTCTCTGCCCATGTCTCTCCTTCTTTATCTCAATCGCGGTGTTAATTGAGTTGTCACTGGGCCCTGCTGTTCTCTGCCCTGGCTGGCATACAAACTCACCCTACTCTCCTTCTGATCTTCGTCATTCACACCTTCCCGTCTTCCGCCCTCTTCCTCCTTTAACGCTTATTCTTGCTCTATCCCCTGCGTTCTCCTCCTCGCATCTTCGTCATTCGCCAGCTCCCTCCCTTCTTCCTTCCTCTCCATCATTGTTCACGTGTTCTTAGCGTGTCACGGTGTGAAGCCCCGTATATCTTCACGGTTGGTATTCATAGACACCCTCTGAACCGTCTGTAACACGTGTATGTGCAATGTGCCCTGTAGCCTCTCTCTGTCTCTCTCCTCCCTTGGCTCCCCTCCCTCTGGGCTCTGCTCCTGGTAGTCTTGGCCTAAAGCATTGTGGGTAAAATCCAGCTCGTTTCAATGCGTCGTGTTCCCTCTTCATTCGCCCTCTGTTCTCTCATTTCGTTGCCTATGTTCTCCTATTTTGTTCGCACTGTTTTCTCACTTTATTCTCTCTGTTCTCTCCCTTCGTTTTCTCTGTTCTCCGACTTTGTTCTCTCTGTTCACTTTTTCGCTATCACTTTGTTCTCTGTCTTCTCTCTGTTTTCTCTCTATTCCTTCTGTTTTCTCCCTCCATTCTCTTCCTTTTCTCTTGGTTCTCCCACTGTTCAGCTTTGATCCCTCTATAGTAGCTCAACAGCTTTCAATGATGCGCCCTCTTGTTCACGACCTCTCTGCTTCTCTGCCTCTCCTCTCTCTGCTTTCTCTCTGCTCTCTCACAGTTCAGTGGAGTGGAGTTCAGTGGCATACAGGGTAGTCCCAAACTGCCCTCTATTCCCTATTTACTGTACCTCAGAGCCCCAGGTCAGAAGTAGTGCACTATACAGGTAATAGGTGCAGTTTGGGATGAAACCAAAAACAATAGCCCACTCACATTTACTATTCAACAATCAATAAAAACACTTGAATGAGTAAAGAGAGTCAATTTGTATTCTTCAAGAGCTGTTTTGAGAGAATGACACAGCATCATTTCCATTGCTGTTAATGGTAATACACTGGTTTCAATGGCCCTCATTTGACTGATTCCAATGCCAGGCTTCTCCTATGTACTCTATTTGACTGATTCTAATGCCAGGCTTCTCCTATGTACTCTATTTGACTGATTCCAATGCCAGGCTTCTCCTATGTACTCTATTTGACTGATTCCAATGCCAGGCTTCTCCTATGTACTCTATTTGACTGATTCCAATGCCAGGCCTCTCCTATGTACTCTATTTGACTGATTCCAATGCCAGGCTTCTCCTATGTACTCTATTTGACTGATTCCAATGCCAGGCTTCTCCTATGTACTCTATTTGACTGATTCCAATGCCAGGCTTCTCCTATGTACTCTATTTGTGGGTAACGGAGGTCCATACGCTTCTGCTAATGTCACACAAATTATGTGAGGACTCAAATGGGTTTAAGATCTGATTAAAACACACGTGGAGTTGTTTAGCTGAATTATGATTTGGTGCGTAATACGGGCACAGGTGTCGTCCTTAGTCTTTTGGCTGAAACTGTTACGGTGTAAAAATGAATATGGCTCTGGAGTTGTCCAGTGATGTGTAACAATGAATACGGCTCTGGAGTTGTACAGTGATGTGTAACAATGAATACGGCTCTGGAGTTGTACAGTGATGTGTAAAAATGAATACGGCTCTGGAGTTGTACAGTAATGTGTAAAAATGAATACGCCTCTGGAGTTGTACAGTGATGTGTAAAAATGAATACGGCTCTAGAGTTATACTGTGATGTGTAACAATAAATACGGCTCTGGAGTTGTACAGTGATGTGTAACAATGAATACGGCTCTGGAGTTGTACAGTGATGTGCCCCAGGGCGAAAACACAGTTTCGCATTGTAGCAACCCTGAAATTTAAACACAAGTTTGTGTCTCTGTGTGTGTTGTGCTCCAAGTTGCCCTCCATTTCTTATTGTCAGCTGCAAGAGAGCAGCAGTGAATATTTCATGCCTCTTACGTAAGTTCTGTATGTTTTAATAGTACGCAGGCGATGTGTGGGTTTGTGTGTGAGCCGACTTCCTGACGCACCAAATATTCCTCTGTCACTCATCACCGTGACAACAGAGAGTCCGGCTTCTATTATCTTTTCAGCCGATGTCAGCTCGGCTACAAGCTGACGTGGGCACGTGCCGGACAGCTTGCATTCTGAACTGCTTTGACCAGTGAGCGACTGACACCTAGCGTTCTAGATGTCTTTGATGGATGAATGACAGCTATGTAGTGTAAAGGAAAAGTGACACCAAAGGTCTGAGATGGGCGCCATTTCCGGCACACATGAAGTGTCAGGACACCTATTAGCTATTCCACATGCAGTTAATAAGCTTCCCAGGGTCCAAAAAACATGAAATGCATTACAGAGTTCAGAACAGTGAGTTTTGCATATTATTGTGTGGGTAAGACCAAACTGACCAAACAGGTTTCTTGTCTCAAGTTATCAGAGTCCCGCTAAAACTCTTTCATACAGATCCCTCCTTTGATTGGTTAATTTGGTACCCATTTATTTACCCATCTGATTTTACTCACCCTACTTGATTTGACCAATGCAACTTGGGGTTGATTCATTTTTGCAACTGCTCAGTTTTTATACTAGAGACATGATTTCCTGTAAACCAACAAATGCAATTGGTAACTATAAACCTGTATGTAAACATATTTACAGTATGTATGTCCATATTTAGTTGAGATTTTCCAAGCTTTTTAGAAAAGAGAAAAGTCCCTATGATGTGGCATGTTTTTTCATGTTTTTTCAATTTCAAAAGATTTCTTTGCATATAGTGCCAGGGTGACATGTTTCACTTGAATAATCCTGTTCTTTGGTGTGAAAAATATTATATTCTTTAATACTGTGTGAAAAATTCTAATAGATTAAATGAGTATGACATCCAAGCATTTTTCCTCACACTTGGCCTCATACGGCCGACTATTATAACAACCACGTAGTATCTACTATTATTTACTGGGTAAGTTGTTTCTTGGAGGATGGTTGACTGGAAGCTGTGGTATATGCCACAAACCCTGCTTACTGTTTGATTACAAAAAGGGTAAGTTTTCTCCATGAGAATGATTGGCTGAAAGCCATGGTTTATCAGACAGTGCAGGGCACCAAAGGTATGACAGCTTCATTTTTACTGTTTTAATTACATAGAATTAAGACTGCTCTGAGGTTTGTGGTATAGTGCCACTATAACATATCTATGGACTGTATCCAGACACACACATAATTGTGTTTTGTATAAAAACAGCCCTTAGCAGTGTTCTGTTGACAATATATACAATCCCCTTGGGCCTTATTCCTTAATTATATCTCCCACTTTGTGTAGCTATTAGCATATAGGCCAATGTGATAACTGTCATTTGGTTGAGAGAAAGGCTTATTCTTCAACCTTCCCAATTAAATGTTAACTCCAAAGTAGCATATGGCTTTCTGAAAAAAATTACATCATAATTACATCCATCCAGTGCCGATTAATTAAAAAAAACATTGAAATCACACGCAAGCTTGTTTTTATCTACAACCCTGTTACCAAAAGCGTTGGGTTGCTGTATAAAATGTAAAGAAAAGCAGAATGCATTGATGTGCAAGTCATTCAAACCCTATATTCAATAGAAAATAGTACAAAGACAGCATTTCAGATGTTGAAACTGAGAAATGTTAGTGTTTCTTGAAAAATATATGCCCACTTTGAATTTGATGCCAGCAACACGTTTAAAAAAAGCTGGGACAGGAGCAACAAAAGACTGGAAAAGTTGTGTAATGCTAAAAAAATGAACCTGGTGGAACATCTCACAACTAATTAGGTCAATTGACAACATGTCAGTAACATGACTGGGTATAAAAAGAGCATCCCAGAGAGGATGAGTCTTTCAGAAGTAAAGACGGGGAGGAGTTCACCACTCTGTGAAAGAATTGCAGGCAAATAGTGCAACAACTTAAGAATAAAGTTTCTCACCGTAAAATTACACAGAGTTGGGGGATCTCATCATCTACAGTACATAATATTCATTAAAAGATTCAGAGAATCCGGAGAAATCTCTGTACACAAGGGACAAGGCCGACAACCAATATTGGATGGTCGTGATCTTTGGGCCCACAGATGGCACTGCATTAAAAACAGACACAATTCTGGAATGGCAATCACTGCATGGGCTCAGGAACACTTCCAAAACCATTGTCTGTGAACACAGTATGTCACTGCATCAACAAATGCAAGTTAAAACTCTACCATGCAAAGAAGAAACCATACATAAATAAGATCCAGAAACACCACTGCCTTCTCTGGGCCCAAGCTCATTAAAGATGGACTGAGGCAAAGTGGAAAACTGTCCTGTGGTCTGACAAATCAAAATTTGAAATTATTTTTGGGAATCATGAATGCCGCGTCCTCCAGGCTAAAAAGGAGAGGGACCATCCGTCTTGTTGTCGGCGCACAGTTGAAAAGCCTCCATGATGATGGTATGGGGGTGCATTCGTGCGCAAACATGGGAATAATAAATTTCACTTTCAAAACTACAGCAATTGGTCTCCTCAGTTCCCAAATGCTTTCAGAGTGTTGTTAAAAGAAGAGGTGATGCAACACAGTGATAAATATGCCCCTGTCCCAACTTTTTTGAAATGTGTTGCTGGCATCAAATTGAAAATGGGCATGTGTTTTTCCAAAAACAGTAACATTTCTCAGTTTCAACATTTGATATGTTGTCTTTGTACTATTTTCAATTAAACATAAGATAAATGATTTGCACATGATTGCATTCTGTTTTATTTGCATTTTACGCAGCATCGCAACTTTTTTGGGAACGGGGTTGTACATAAAAAGTACAACTGAAAGATAAGAGCTGGAATGTACTGGGGAAAAACTGAATGTTGCCTAAAAAAATGAATGGAACCAGGCGAAATCTAAAAACATTTATTATCTGTCCACGGCCAGTTGCTCTTTTATAACACTACACTAGGACTAGGAGTGTCCTCTCTCATCTTCCCAGAGATGCTGTCTCCTTTTGAATATTTCACTTTTCTTTACGGATTCTGTCCTGTCACCTTAATGAACGTTATATTTTACAGATTCAATCCTGTCTCTTTAGTTAATACTAGATTTTACAGAGTCTGTCCTGTCTCTTTAGTTAATACTAGACTTTGGTCTCTTTAGTGAATCTTAGACTATAGATTCTGTCCTGTCTCCTTAGTTAATACTAGACTTTGGTCTGTTTAGTGAATCTTAAAGATTCTGTCTTATACACCGAAGTGAGGGATAAAAAGAGCTGTGTCAACTCACTCCTTCTTGTCTCCTCAGTGAATCTCAGACATTTAACTTGAACGACCCCCCGTCCCACTCATCACACCTCGACTAAGGATGGGAGAAATACGAGACTGTCACCCGCCATCCACTAAATCTCTCCAGATCCTCACAGTAAACCTCAACTGTCTTCTTAACAATCCTTATTACAGCCAGAGACAGGCGGTTGTGTTGTACGGTGGATTAAAACAGTGACATTTAAGTGTTGAGAGTCATACAAAATAAAAATCTGTTAGGATCAGCCTTTCAGGGTATATCTTCTTTGTAGAAGCAGTTGCTTCCAGTAATTGATGATGTGTATTTGAGGGATCTGTAACAGCATATTTACTATATTTTTTCTCCCCTCATACGTAAGGGATTGGGGTTTGTGTGTGTGTGTGTGTGTGTGTGTGCGCGCGCGTGTGCGCACGTGTGTGTGTGTGTGTGTGTGTGTGTGTGCTTGTGTGAGAGAGAGACGGGCCCCCAGGAGAATAGACTGCTATGAATCACACTTAATCTCTGTAGGGAAAGGAGTGTCTGGCACAGAGGATGCTGTAACTGCCCGCTCACTCATGGTAGTTTGTGTGTGTGTGTGTGTGTGTGTGTGTGTGTGTGTGTGAGTTATGGTTGTCCATAGCTCTACCCTGTAACAGTGTGCTCTGCAGCAGGAAGGTCAAGCTTTCTGTCCTGTCCTGTGTAACAGATGATGACTAGGGCATGTCTGGGGTGAATGTGTGTGTGTTTCTGTGTGTGTGTGTTTCTGTGTGTGTGTGTGTGTGTTTCTGTGTCTGTGTGTTTGTGTGTTGCTGACATGGCTGTTGGTGCAGACATTGTGTTGCTGGCGTTTGGAAGCCTAGGCAACATAGACAGGTTGACTGTACGTGGTCTTTAGATTGCAGGTGTTCCACTGTTTGGTTATCTTAGAGGTAACCAGAGGTTACCGTGGTGATTCATCAGTATAAACCAAATCAATGCTGATTGCCTGAAAGCCAGGGACCATATACATTGCGTTGGTAACCAGTTTTCTAACAGCAATACAAGCATCTCAGGGGTAGTGGTGTGTTGCCAGTATATCGCAGCTAAATGCTATATCCTGGAATTTGTGATGTGTTTTGCCGAAGAAAATCTCTTAGTCGTGGTATATTGACCACACACCTCACCTCCTCGTGCATTATTTCTTAGTTATACCTACTACTACAATTCATGATTATGACATCCCATAATGTTTATGTGTAAAGCATTTTTTGTTATGATGTCACAAAGAGGTAATTGAGAAGTTCTGAAGTTTATCGAAACTTAACACCGGTCTACTTAAGACCAAAACAAATACACTAGCCAGGCACTGCTCAGGGTCAGGGGTCATGTACAGCATTCCTGGGTGGAGAACAAGGTGCTATTTGTATCCTTCAGTGTCAATGCATTGCACTTAACAACATTTTGCTCGTAATTGAGTGTCATTTTAATTTGTGCATTCTAATGAAGCATTTTACTGTGTATGTTTGTGTAATGCATGTGTGTGACAGATGATGATTGGGGAATTTCTGTCTGTTTACATGTCCGGAAGTGGCAAATTTCATGGTACATTTTTTCAAAGTATGTATTTTACAAAGTATGCGATTTGTATTTATTCATGACCTTAAATGCCATCGAAGCTCTAAAGTTAACATGTCCACTATCTGAACCTCTGCATCTAATTGTCTTAACTATTGGCTCATTTTTCATGAGGTGGAGGAAGCCCAAAACACTTGATTCCCAAATTACACTGCATTCTCTCTATAGCGTTCTACTTTTAACCAGAGCCTATGGGAATATTCAATAAATAGGGAATTTTAAATGGAATAGGGGACCATTTAGGATACAGACTACAAACGGCGCTGTGTGGGAAACATGATAGTTTATGTAGTACTCAATGCAGTAGGAACAAACATCTCATTCTCAGTCCGATCTTCAAGTTGTTATTCATTTTCCCCTTTGTGGAGATCTCCTAGACCACCAGCCAAAAAAAGCCTGTATTTATTGTTTATGAGTGTATTTAACCCAGATGTCCTGGCTAAAAACCAACCCGTCCTGGCTACCTAATGATCCTCAGCTTCCAATTGACTCATCTGTACCCTCTCCTTCCCATAACAAAAATAAATGATGAAGTACTGTTCGTATGATATCAATAATTGGATGAGTGTCAGCTAAATTATCTAAAGTACAGTTAGGTCCGGAAATAATTGACACAAGTTTTGTTATTTTGACTGTTTTTCCAAAATATATTCAAGTTACAGTTAAATGAATATGGGCTTAAAGGGCAGTCTCTCAGCTTTAATTTGAGGGTATTCCCATCCAAATTGAAGGAAGTGTTTAGGAATTACAGCTCTTTAATATGTAGCCCCTTCTTTTTCAAGGGAACAAAAGTAATCGGATAATTGACTCAAAAGCTGTTTCATGGACAAGTGTGGGCTATTCCTTGGTTATTTCTTCATCAATTAAGCAGGTAAAAGGTCTGGAGTTGATTCCAGGTGTGGCATTCGCATTTGGAAGCTGTTGCTGTGAACCCACAACATGCGGTCAAAGGAGCTCTGAAAGTGAAACAGGCCATCCTTAGGCTGGAAATAATAAAAAAAACATCCATCAGAGAGATAGCAGGAGCATTAGGAGTGGCCAAATCAACAGTTTAGTACATTCTGAGAAAAAAAGAACACACTGGTTAGCTCTGCAACACAAAAAGGCCTGGACGTCCACGGAAGACAACAGTGGCGGATGATCGTAGGATCCTTTCCATGGTCAAGAAAAACCCCTTCTCAACATCCAGCCAAGTGAAGAACACTCTCCAGGAGGTATGCATATCATTATCCAAGTCTAACATAAAGAGAAGACTTCACAAGAGCAAATACAGAGGGTTCACCACAAGGTGCAAACCATTCATAAACCTCAAGAATAGAAAGGCCAGATTAGACTTTGCCAAAAACATCTAAAAAAGCCAGCCCAGTTCTGGAACAGCATTCTTTGGACAGATGAAACGAAGATCAACCTGTACCAGAATGATGGGAAGAAAAAAGTAAGGAGAAGGCTTGGAACGGCTCATGATCCGAAGCATACCACATCATCTGTAAAACACGGTGGAGGCAGTGTGATGGCATGGGCATGCATGGCTTCCAATGGCACTGGGTCACTAGTGTTTATTGATGATGTGACAGCAGACAGAAGCAGCCCGATGAATTCTGAAGTGTATAGGGATATATTGTCTGCTTAGATTCAGCCAATTTCAGCGAAGTTGATTAGACGGCGCTTCATTTTACAGATGAACAATTACCCAAAACATACTGCGAAAGCAACCCAAGGGTTTTTTAAGGCAGAGAAGTGGAATATTCTGCAATGGCCGAGTCAATCACCTGATCTCAACCCAATCGAGCATGCATTTCACTTGTTGAAGACAACTTAAGTCAGAAAGACCCACGAACAAACAGCAACTGAAGACAGCTGCAGTAAAGGCCTGGCAAAGCATCACAAAGGAGGAAACCCAACGTTTGGTGATGTCCATGCATTCCAGACTTCAAGCAGTCATTGCCTGCAAAGTATTCTCGACAAAGTATTAAAAATGAACATTTTATTTATGATTGTGTTCATTTGTCCAATTACATTTGAGCCCCTGAAATAAGGGGACTGTGTATGAAAATGGTTGCAATTCCTAAACATTTCATACAATATTTTTCTTCAACCCCTTGAATTAAAGCTGGAAGTCTGCACTTCAACTGCATCTCAGTTGTTTCATTTCAAATCCATTGTGGTGGCATACGGAGCCAAAGTTATGAAAATTGTGTCAGTGCAAAAATATTTCCAGACCTAAATGTATATACGCAGAAGAAACAAACTAATGCATGCATTCAAGTGAAAGAAATGCATTCTTTCACTTGTCGTTCAACTTTTCGTTGAACGGCCATTTTGTGGTGTGTGAATATATTATGTAGTTGTAGTGAACCTTCAGTCCTCTTTGCGCTCATCTCTCTCTTCTTTACACTGTCAATCTCTCTTGCTTTAACCTGGTCTCTCTGTCTCTGTGTTTCTCTAACACAGTCTCTCCAACTCTCTCCATCAGGTGAAGAAGTTGACTAAGTACCTGGATCCCAATGCTCATGGCAGGATCAACTTCAAAGATTTCTGCTATGGAGTGTTTGCCATCAAAGGTAGTAACAGGAGACAATGTTTGTACCCCCTCCTCTCTACTCTATTGCTGCTCCTTTTACAGCATTCCAATTGTTTGTGTGTATGTGTGTGCGTCTGTGTGTGCTTTCGTCCGCTCATCCACTCAGAGATGGCATAATGTTCCCAGTCAGCGAAGCAGCGTTCCAACAATGGGAATAGAAGAAAGGGATGACAGTGACGGACAGAGGGATGATAGAGAGGAGAGAAAGGCAGCCTGTCACAACCTAACACAGCCCGAATATATAGTACGAATGTCTGTCCCTCTTACGCTCAGCCTTTTGCTTAAATTATTTAATGTGAATTTTGCAGTTGTGTTTGTGTGTGGCACATATAGGGTATATGGGGGCTTTTCTTTGTGTATAAATAGCTGGCATTGTGGAGCACAGAGAGACAATACCCATGCACACAGGATACCCTCTTAAAGGGATAGTTCACCCTTGAATACATACAGAACACAGAGCACACGCCTCCCTTCTAAGAAAAAAGGAAAGGAAGGCACTGGGTTCTTGGGAATCACCAGTGTGTGTGTGCCAACCCGGGCTGCATGCCCATGGGATGGTGCCCTGATTGGCGCCATGTTGCCCCTTCAATGACAGAGAGCGTGTGTGTGGGATGTTTTTTTACTGAGCCCCAGAGCCCTCTTAATGAGCCTGAGCTCTCCTTCTCTTCCCTCTCCTCCCTCATCCCGCTCTGAGATCAGCCCTTGGTGAAGAGATGAGGCTAGCATTGGGTAAATCAGGCTACTGTCGGACGGCTGAGACTGGAGTCAGTTGGATGGGGCTGCTGCTGGAAGTATGTGGATTTGAGTCGTGTTATTAGGGGGCATTCGATGGAGAAGGCAGCATCAAACGGATGAGGCTTGTGTAAACTGAATTGGGCTTGTGTCAGGGGATGTGTTACGAGATGCTTGAGGCTAGTGTCAGATGGATCGGGTGATTTTCAGGGGTAGGAGATGGATAAGGCTAGTGCCAGATGGATGAGGCTAGCATCAGATGGATGGAGTGATTTTCAGTGGTAGGAGATGTATGAGGCTAATGTCAGGGGTAGAAGATGGATGAGGCTAATGTCAGATGGATGAGCGTGGCATCATATGAATTGGGGGAATCAGATGGAGGAGGCTAGCGGAAAACGAGTAAGACTAGTATAAAATGGAAGAGACTAGTGTCAGGGTAGGAGATGGAGGATGCTAGTGTAAGGTGGATGATGTTAGTGTAAGATGGACGATGCTAGTGTAGGATGGATAAGGCTAGTGTCAGATGGATGAGGCTAGCGTCAGATAGATGAGGCTAGTGTCGGGTAGAAGCAGAGTGAGTATGTGTTCTTCATCTCTCAACTCTGTTTTTATTCATTCATGCGTTTCCCCTCTCTTCTCTGGCCATTCTTTAATGTGTGTGCGTGTGCCTCGGTGTGCTTGCGCACTTCTGTGTGTGTGTGATTGAAAGTGGAATAGCCTTTTAAATGATTAAAAAGAAGCAGCATTTATCCAGTGGAGTGGTGAGAGAAGAAGAAAGAGTTTGACTCTATGAGACAATGACCAGGAAAAAGGAAAATGAATGCGGTCTACCACAGCGCTCGCAGAACACAGAAGGTTATCCATCCTCATCTACAACTGACACAAAATGTTAAAGAAAGGCCAGAGTGGACTTTCAACATCCAATTCCAGGTGAAAACTGAGCTAGGTTGAAGATGACTGGATCCCCGGAAAACAGGTTGTTTGCATTTACTGGGGACTCCGCGGAGTGAGGGCTGGAGGGAAACACCTGTAACTAGACCTGGAGCTGTTGGGCCATTTACCTCAGTTGTATTGTTTGAGACTGTTAGCGTCCAAATAAAGACATCAGGAGCCTACAAAGCTCCCTGATTGGTCGAAAGGTGTTTCCCTGGATGTGCACTCTGTGGTGTCCCAAATTGCACCCTATTCCATTTGCTGTTCCCTACTTGTACTACCAGAGGTGTGTTTACATATCTAGGGAATAGGGCACCGTTATGGATGTGCCCATAGATAAGTGCCTCCATACACTGAGCCATACATCACAACTTCAGCCTTGGGTAGAAGTATGAAAGGCGAGGAGGATAAAATAGGACGGACCACCTGAGGAAAATATGGCCTGGTTATTACTCATGTTGTCATTCGTTTACTTTCTTCTTTCTCTCCTTCTTTTTCTCTCTCTCTCTCTCTCTCTTTCTCTCTCTCTCTCTCTTTCTCTGTCTCACACACTCTGTGTTCCAATCTCCCTGTTAGGGTGTGAGGAGATTCTCAAGACAGCTCTCGGCCCTCGTAGTGTTCCTATTCAGACGGACAATGGATACATCTACCAGGTAAGATACTTTTACAGGACATCTACCAGGTGACATAGTTTACAGGACATCTACCTAATACATTTACATGATGTCTATCAAGTGTCATGACTTCACATCACATTTTGCAATTAATATACACTAACATTACATAGCATATGCTAACAAAAAACTTTACACAAATCTATCAAGAGGCTTAACTTTACAGAACATCTATCGGGTACCATAACTTATCATGATATCTACCAGGTAACAAAATGATCAACATGTTCAACATGACTTTAAATTACAAGAAAGAAAGGCTACAGCACAGAACCGATTCTTATTTACAACAACAACCTGGGAGAAATTAGGGTTAACTGTCTTGCTTGGGGACGGAATGACACATTGTTATTTTCTTCACTGTCTTTTCAAACAGTAGCAGAGTGATGGTACTTTTTGAGTAACGGTTTCTTTCCTGCCACCCTCCCATAACGGCCATTGTTATACGCTGCTCTTGATATGGTTGACTGGTACACCATTATTCCACTCCCAGGTACTGAACTCTGTAGCTCCTTCAAAGTGATTGTTGGCATCCCTATGGCTTCTTTCACAAATCTCCTTTTTTGAGTCCTCAGTTTTCTTGGTATTGCCTGGTTGTTGTGATGCAGCTTCCACATCCTGATTATTGAACCAACTCTGCTCACTGGGATATCCAAACACATGGGTATTATTTTGTACCTTTTTTGGAATCTATACATTTTTATTTATTTTTTTTATCTAGAGAATGTGACTGCAACTTCAACGGTTTACATTTGGAAGCCAGTGGTAAGGTAATTGAATCCTTGTTAGGGACATTTCTTTCATCTCAGCGAACAGTGTGCTTGCACATAGCAGGTTTAATACACATGCAAGCAACATACAAGATCTGAGAGGTGCCGGAAACAGGATACGACACCCCTCAGATTTTGCTCACTATGTTCCACGGATCCAGTATCTGTCACAAATTTTTTGTCTTTTTCTTTACTGTGTGCTCTTTGCACTGTAAACATTCTACTAAAAGCAATCAGCGATCATCAAGTTGTCTTTTCCTGCAGCCGCTTTTCAAGCTACCGATGTGCTTAATTCGTGACAATTTGCTCTCTTTGCTGAGTCAAGCTTGAATGAACTGATTTTTTTATTCTATCTTTATTTACTATCCTTATTTACTACCCATTGAATTATTCTTCATTATGTAGTATTTCCATTCAGATGTATGTCATATAATATATCATATAAATCCTATGACATGTACTGTATGTCAAAGTCTTTTATTTATCAGATGCACCAAATAACATAGCGTCATTCTGAACAATGAAATTCTTGTGACATGCCTTATAGGACGTCATTTGGAAACATAGCTGCTAGTCGTCTGTTTACACACAGCTCTCTGTTTCTGGGTTTCTGTTTCTGTGACCAAATGTAATCCATTAGCTGTTAAGGCTTGGTAGATGATTTAAACAGAGTACCCGGGAAGGCATAGATTGGAATGTGTCCACAGAAAAGGTAATGGGCTAAGTGCTCATCAAATCCCCATTTTGGGTTATAACAGAGAGATTTCCAAAATGTACTTTTGTTACTTTTTCTCTCTGCACACCTCCTTGCTCTTGCAACCTCAAATCTCCAGAGAGCTGCTATATTTGATGCTCAGCCCAGTGTCGTCGTACACCCCCCCGTCCCCCGCTAGGCCAATAGGGCTATGGATCAATTCCAGTCTTGTGCCCCAATGTATTATGGGGCCGCACAATTTATAAATGATGTACCACATACAATAACATAACTTTACATCCACCTGTTAGCATATATTATTGTATATCTACCGGGTAACCTATTCATTTCTGTGGGTGTAAGCGCTATATGGAATTTATGGGTTACGTCAGTGGTCAATGCTTTATACAGTTACGATAACAGGCAGCATTTCTCTGAAGCCCTGTTCTCTGTCATATCCAGTTAGATCCGATATTAGCCAGGGTGCCGTTCGGTTTCCGTTGGCCTGTTGTTTGTTTCCGTTCAGGGTGTATGGGAACTAAATCTCACAGACAGATAAATAGACAGAAGGACAGACGGAGAGAAATAATGTGAGTTTGTGTTTATTTGTGCTTCTGCAGATCCTTCCTACTCAAAAGTGAAGGAATAATAGGCCTTTTCTGCAGCCAAGCTCCTCTCCTCCTCCCTCCTTTAAATATGCAACTACCCATCCCACTCTGTCTCCTTTCTTCCCTCTCTCCTCTATCCCTCCCTGACATCCCTCTCTACCACACCTTGTTCCCTCTTTCTACCAATTGTTGTAATCTGACATTGCCTCAACTGTTAGCAAATGTCATTTTTAACCTTTCCTGTCTGTCAGAGGTTACTATTTGCATTTGTGTATGCACATGCGCGTGTGTGCGTGTGTGCGTGTGTGTGTGTGTGTGGGTGTGTGTGCGCATGAGAGATTACTTCTTTGAGCCTACCAGTGCCAAAAGTTTTCGGAAAATACAGTTTATTTCCTTCCTCCTTGTCAGTATATCACAATGTCTGGTGAGATTACAGGGGTGCTGGCACAAAAACAGTATTTTTATTATTTTATTTACTTACTTTTTTAATTTTTTAATTATTTTTTTTT
>JACXGI010004545.1:16142-36885 GCA_016801175.1 Esox masquinongy | reverse complement strand
ACAGCTGTGCTGTTGAGAGACCAGCTAGACTGATTACCCTCTCCGGGAGGGAGACCGATGGAAAGACAGACAGGTACAGAGTCAGATGGCGCAGACACAGACAGACAGGCAGGCAAGCAGAGGATGAGGAAGAGAGAGACAAAGAGTCTCCTTGACCCTGCTTTGGATCCCAGTGGTGACAGGTTTTATCTTCATCCAAACGTCACTTCTCCAGCCGGAGCCTTTCGGATGTTTTATGGGCCAGGGAGACGCTCTGCGCGTAGTCATAACGCCACAGGGAATATCCTAACTGCACCCATCAATGCTGATGGGAATTTGATTAACTGGGATGGAGACAAAGCCGCTGAGGATGTGTTTAATCTATGTCACTAGAGGGCACTGTGGTATAGGAGATGGGGGGATTATGAGAGCGAGGGGGGGAGGCTGGATCCCAAATGAACCCCTTACCCTTTCCCGTTGGACCTCGTTTGTGAGTTCACGTAGGCCCCTGCCCTTTGCGGTCCCAAAGCTGAGGGAGTGAAATTTATTGCGGGTGTATGGGCTAATTAGACCCTTCAGTGGCCCCTTCCAGCAAGTGTGCAACGATGCAGATTCCAGTAGGGAAGTGGAATCCCAGAAGGCACCACATTATTTTGAAGTTTACACAATTTCACCCAAGATTGGATAGGCATGCCTAATTATGTGCATTTGTTTATGTCTGATTTCAAGACTTGATGAGTGAAAGGCCTACTAAATCAAATGTTAAATTCACTGGGTTTCATATCTTAAAAAGGAAGGATTTCTTCCTTTTAATTTCATCCTTGTTCTTATTATTTCAAACTGAGTTTGTCCCAAAGTTGATCTCGGAAACTCTCTTGATATTCACCTTTCCAATTTCTGGAAGTGACCTTTCGAGACTTGTCAGGCAGTCCAAGCAAGTCGGTAGGGTCACATTGGACCTGTATGAAATCCACTGGGAAAGAAAGGATGGAGGGAAAGAGAGAAAGATAAAGAGAAACAGAGTGTGCCACATGTCATTACCATAACAACGATTCCATAATAAGAACCTTGCAAAAATGCATTTTATTTTCCCCAAGCAACGCCTGGCTGGGGCAGTTTGTTTTTCCTGTCTGTCTTCTGAGTGATCATCACACTGACCTGTTAGGCTACGTCCCAAAGCAGCGCCCTATTCCCTTCGTTATCGCATGGGCCTGGTTCAGCAGTAGTGTGCTATGAAGGGAATAGGGGACAGTTGTGGACACTGACATACCGGGGTGTTAATATTGCTAACATTACTTCCCATAACAAACTGATTCACCGCGACAGCACTGCTGTGTAATCACAGTTCTCTTTCACTGCTGACATCATAGAAACACACAGGGGGGCAGATCAGGGCATATAAACAGTTAGAGAGAGAGTCAGAGAGTTAGTAAGCATGCGAACAAGATCAGAGAGACGATAGATCTCTCACACACACACATATACACACACACACACACACACACACACATATGCCTATAGGATTTACTGTCAAAACTAACCGATTGAAAATCCTCTGACTGTTCACCTGACTGAGTTCATGCATGTGAGTTGTGGTGTGTGTGTGTGTGTGTGTGTGTGTGTGTGTGTGTGTGTGTGTGTGTGTGTGTGTGTGTGTGTGTGTGTGTGTGTGTGAGTCGTGGTGTGTGTGTGTGTGTTGAGAACACTTAATGGTGTAATCGGATGAGTGGCTGGTTTGTGAGGTTTCATCTCTGTCTTTTCCTTCACACACCGGCTCTCATTGGGCCACTGGACTCTCAACTAACAGTGTAGGTTTGTGTATGTGTGTGTGCCTTGTGCAGCACTTAACAACGCATTTCAGCTATAACTAAGTAAAGTCTGTCAGATCTGAGTGAAGTAGGTTGAGGGTATGAACCTTTTTGGTTTCAAGAAACAGTTATTTTGACTGACTGTGTAGTTACATAAAGAGGCCATATGCCCCGCCTGCGTGTCTCTTCCATATGGTCTCATCCTCTTAACATAACAAAGAAACAGACAGGTGTAGGAAGGAACATCAGTAGCAGGGCCAGTAGTCAGCTGATCTCCAACACAGCCACAAACACTACAGTACGTATAGTGACTTTGTAACAACTTCGATTCTTATAGCCACTTCAGACCAGGGACAGGGGTCACCACACGCATTAACGAATTTCTGTAAGCGATCAGAGTCACACTCACTGTTTATTGTTGAGTAGTCGGATCCTGCAGGTGTTTGATCGCTCGAAGCAGGAATATACGCCAAGTCACATTTACAACAAAATAACTTAGGATTGTACAAGTCATGAATTAAACATCTATCGAATAGGTTCATAAAGATAAACCATAATTGAAATCAAACAAAAGAAAGAGTTACAAACGTCAATTCACCTAGTGCATTTAAATTGTCGGTTGCCGCCAGTCTCGTGTTTGTTTGCTTTCTGTTTGCGGATTGCGGTGGAAACTGTGTCACTTCCCTGGTCCTTGCCCTGCCCACGTAGTCCCGTGTGTTTTTTCCTTACAGGTCAGCTACGTCACATTCATAAAGGCCTGAATGGCGTTTCAGGTAGGTAGACACTAACCAAAATGAATGCTTCTAAACATAAGGCTAGGCATTCCCATAATTAACAATAATAATAATAATATTTCCTTTTTATTAACAATAACTGTGAGGCTTTTCATATATGGCTCCAACAGTACACTTAAGTACGTCTCCACTTAGACTAAGTCATTATCCTCTCTGAAAGAATTCACCTTCAATTGAAAGAAACCCAGGGTTGTTTTCAGTAGGAAGCAAATGAAAGCAAATGCGCCGGAATGGGGAGGGGGGGTCTACTCGAAAGTGTCTGACAAGAAAAGCTCGTTTTTCCTTTACTGTTGCAAAAAGTTTTGATACTGCGTGCCACAATGAATACGGCTTGCGTATAAAAAGGCCCCGTTCTTCCCTCAGTCTTGATGCTCATCCCAGTTCTCTCATGCACGCGCCCCACAGCAGCCACATGCTTCACCTGCACTTTGAGGTGTGGAGGATACCCCTGGAACGTAACCCGGGTGTACTCACAGGTCCGGGTGTCAGCGCCTGTAGACTTAACGTGTGGCTGTAGCGTGTGGACTCGCAGAGGCTGCCCTTCCAAGAAGCCCAAGTCCTGGACTGATTGGAATGCATTGCACTGTTAAAACTTGATGTGCTCTCCCTCTCCCTCCATTTACTTCTCATTCTCTCATCACTCTGGGCAGCAGCCTTTGATGTTTCGGTCGAGCGTCGTGAGCCCTGGAAGCCGACAGTCGTTTGTGTTTCTTTGCGCTGAGCGGTGCGCAGTGTGTGTGTGTGTGTGTTCGTGTGTGTGTGTGGAGGGGGCATTGATTTTCACTTCTATTGTACTACCACACAAAACCACACGTACACTGAGCCCTCTGTTAACAGCCATCCTATCAATTCCTGCGATCTGGTTGGAGGGATGCAGAGAGGAGACATGGATAAAGACAAACATGTTGCCTAAGTGTGTGTGTGTGTTTGGGGAGTGGGAGGGATAACAGGAACAGGGTGGAGATACGGTAACACGGCGTGTTAATCGCTCCATCAGTTGCATCAACAAGGCTGTCTCTCTGCCTTTTCCATTAGTTTCTCGACGTGGGGCCGTCAATGAGATGACACTGTCAGCACAGCTCAAACGTGGCCCTGTAATAAGACCCGGCAACAGCTATGTACAACCCTGTTTCCAAAAAAGTTGGGATACTGCGTGAAATGCAAATAAAAACAGAATACAATGGTGTGCTAATCATTTATCCTATATTTAATTGAAAATAGTACAAAGACAACATATCGAATGTTGAAACTGAGAAATGTTATTGCTTTTGGAAAAATACTTTTGAATTTGATGCCCTCCTTAGTCATATTTTTAGTTTCATAATGTGCCCAAATTTTTTCAATGGGTGACAGGTCTGGACTGCAGACAGGCCACTTTAGCACCTGGACACTTTTACTACGGAGCCATACTGTTGTAATACGTGCAGAATGTGGTTTGTCTTGCTGAAATAAGCAAGGCCTTCCCTGAAAAAGATGTTGTCTGGATGGCAGCATATGTTGTTCCGAAACCTGTATATATTGTTTAGCATTAATGGTGCCTTCACAGATGTGCAAGTCACCCATGCCATGTGCACAAATGCACCCCCATACCATCACGGATGCAGGCTTTTAAACTGTGCGCTGATTAGAAGCCAGATGGTCCCTCTCCTCTTTAGCCCGGAGAACGCGGCGTCCGTGATTCCTAAAAAGAATTTTAAATTTTGATTCACCTTAAATGAGCTTGGGCCCAGAGAAGGCAGCGGCGGTTCTGGATCTTGTTTATATGTGGTTCCTGAGCCCATGCAGTGATGTCCACCACAGAATCATGTCTGTTTTTAATGCAGTGCCGTCTGTGGGCCCAAAGATCACGGCTATCCAATATTGGTTGTCGGCCTTGTCCCTTGTGTACAGAGATTTCTCCAGATTCTCTGAATCTTTTAATGATATTATGTACCGTAGATGATGAGATCCCCAATCTCGTTGCAATTTTATGTTGAGGAACAATATTCTTAAATTGTTGCACTATTTGCCTGTGCAGTCTTTCACAGAGTGGTGAACCCCTCCCCATCCTCACTTGTGACGGACCCATCCTCTCTGGGAGGCTCTTTTCAATCATGTTAATGTTGCCAATTGACCTAATTAGTTGTGTGATATTCCACAAGGTTTAGTTTTTTAGCATTACACAACTTTTCCAGTCTTTTGTTGCCTCTGTCCCAACTTTTTTGAAACATGTTGCTGGCATCAAATTGTAAGTGGGCATATATTTTTCAAGAAACAATGAATTGTCTCAGTTTGAACATTTGTTATGCTGTCTTGGTACTGATTTCTATTGAATATAGGATTTAAATGATTTGCACATCATTGCATTCTGTTTTTATTTACCCATTCTGTTTTATTTTACGCAGTGTCCCAACTTATTTGGGATCGGGGTTGTAGTTCTGTGCCGCAATACATGCCTGTCACCAGTGTTGTCTAGGTTACCGAACGGTGCCTGACAAAGTGTTTCATCCAGTTGTTTGACACAGTCACTTGTAACGGATGTCTGTGTTCACTCGTAAACCATCTGTTCCATTTCTTGCCTCCAGGGGCATCCTGTAGACGGGTTTGAAACACGGACAGGTTTTGAGCGATGAGGAAGACACAACAGCCCCCTCCGTGTTTGATTTGGAGGCGGCTGATAATGTTCACCAGTTGGGTTTCATGCTTTCATGTTTCCTTCAGCTCCCTTCCACAAACTACCTTGGTTCCACCCAAACCGTGTGTACTGTCAATACAGTTTCCAACGTACAAATGGAATGGGTCTTACATACGCAGTGACCTACGAAGGGATGTAACTCTTCTAACTGTGTATTTGACGGCAAGCTTAGCAGAGAGACTGTATCGCAGCAGTGTTGGGTTTTAACCCGGGTAAGCCTGGGAAATGTGTGTTTCAGTATATGTGTATTGTGTACGTGTTTTTGTGGCTTTATCCGCAGCCAAACTCCTCTCTTTATCTGCAGCCAAACTCCTTTCTGTCATGCCTCTTCCCTTCATTCCTCCCTCTCCTCTCCTGTTCCCCAAAAAACTGCCACCTTATTCCCCTCCCTCCTCTCTCTTTCTCTTTCTGTCTTGAGCCATTTAAAGTCAATTGCAAAGTGTTCATGTCCATTTGGTATCCAACGGGGGGCAACGAAGCAGCCTTGCGTCTTGTCTCATGTGTAATTCACTTTAAGCTATCCCCATGAAACCAGACTTGTTTGCCGCTCAGTGAGCTCCGGGAACCGGCAAGCAAGCAACAGACAGACCGACAGACAGGTAGACAGACATGTAGACAGACATACAGAGAGGCGCAAGCATGCTGACAGTCAGGAAGAGTTTGTCTAAACCTTTTTGTCGAATATCTTCAACCGATATCCATGTTTAGTCTCTCATTTTGGTAAAATTATCTTTGTTAAATGATCTGTCCCTGAGATCATTTTATTTGAATACTAACCAATCCGTTTGAACGTATTGTTTTATTTGTTGTGTGTTGGAGATATGGGTAATCTGAAAGGGATGTCTGGTGATGTCTAAGGGAAAACAGGTGTACATGAGTATGTTCTAGAGTGTCCTGCCTGCCTTCCTGTTCAGAGTCAGAATGGACTGTACATGTGACCTTCATGTTGGTACCAAGGTCTAAATACAGAAGGTGGACTGTCTCAAAGTCCTACCTGAAACCTCCAAGGAGCTACTAAGCTGTGAGACTTAACTTCCTTGTTCAGGAATGACTCATTCCTGATTCCTTTTTTATCACTGATTCTCTTCTGTTTCCTGGATAATAACTAATTCACTTCATTCTCAAAATCTCGGGACAAGCCGCTGTCCCTGGTCTTTCTTTTTTTGTAACACACACAGATGCGCATGCACACACACACACACACACACACACACCACACACATTTTCTCTAACCCAATGATGAAATGCTGAAGTAGTGACGGAAGGATAGATATGGGGAGAGAGAGATAGATGTGTGTTGCAATGTGTGACTCTCATTCTCGCTGATGTCACCTCATGTGGCCGGCCCAGCTGAATAGTTGCCTAGCAACAGCCTGGAGAGAGAGAGAGAGTAGAGAGAGAGAGGTGGGAGGGAGAGAGAGAAGGAAGAGTAAGAGAGAAAGGAGGGAGGGAGAGAAAGATAGGGGGTGTGGCTTCATCCCGGCAACTGTTGCCAAAGCGTCAGTTTGTGTGTTCAAATTCAAACCAGAAAGCTGCAGTGACAGTGTGAGCGTGTGTGTTTGTGTGTGTGTGTATGTGGGAACATGACAGTCCCAAGCTGGAGTACTGCTCTACAGTATTCTTTGCTACTGTTTTATTGAGATCTCTGTGGATTGTGGGCGGGGTAATACTCTTCATGCTGGACCTGTTCTCCTGTGTGGGTGTGTGTGTTCGGACCTGGCAAACACACGTGTGTGTGTGAACGATCTCTACTGTGACCGAACAGCACGCGGACTCTGCATTTGGAAGACAGCCTAGTGTGGATTACCCTCTTGTTTGAAACGCGCCGTGTGTCTGTGCGTGTGTGTGTGTGTGTTTGGGTGTGTGTAAATGGCTGTGGCGGTTGAATCGGCAATTGACACTGCGCTTTGGTGGGGAGGGGGGGAAAGCCCCAATGCAATGGACTGCACGGTAAGACTATGTTTGTGTGTGTGTGTGTGTGTGTGTGTGTGTGTGTGTGTGTGTGTGTGTGTATGGAGAGAATGGGTGAATGCTGCAGAGCTTGTCTATTGTTCCAACTCTGTGTCTGCTGTCTCTCTCTCTTCCTCCCTCCCTCTCTCTCACTCCCTCTCTCCCTCTTTCCATCTCCCTGCCTCCTTTTCCGGTTGCTAGTAGTCATGTATCTTTCTGCGTCTTCAGTGTGAGACGTCTCGGTGTCCTGGGGCCCGTTGACTGTGAACTTTCCAATCAAGTCGACGGCCGTAGTCCCAAATGGCGTCTTATTGCTTTTCCCAGCACTGCTCACACATTAACATTAACCATCTAAAGTGCAGTGACCAGAACCCCATAAACGCTGTTTAAAGCCATCGCCATCGGGATAAGGTGTCATTTGGGACGCAGATCTATTTAAGCGATATGGCCAGAGGGGTTGTGGTTTATGGCTTGAATACGGAGACTGGATACCTCACTTAGCCGCGGTATATTAGTCGTATACCACAAACCCCCAGGGACGCCTTATTGTTATTATAAACCCTTAACCAACATGATTTAAACCTTGTTTTTTGTGTCATACCTGTGGAATACGGTCTTATATACCACGGCCTTCAGCCATTGAGCATTCAAGGTTTTAACCACCCGGTTTATGAATGTTTAAATGAGGTACATTAATGTATATGTAGCCTATAACGGCTATATATAAATCTATGTATATGTAAATAGGAAAGCTTAGTGTGGTGCTTGGCATTATATTAGACTACAGTTACTTTGAATTTAAAGCTGATGCATACAACTGTAAGCTTTCCTATTCACAGCCATTTAGTGGGTCCATTCATTCTTCCCCACCTGAAATAGAATAACTCTATTATCCGTTCCACTTTCTGGGTTGTTGCCAGTTTATTCTCAAACAGCTAAAGGGGTCACACCTTTCAAAATGTGTGAGTGCATGTGTGTTTGTTAATGGCTGGTTAAGCATATAGGTAACAGTCGACGGTAGCATAAGACCGCCGCGGGTCAAACTGGCCAGTGGCCTCAGTTTACACACACACATACACACACACACACACACACACACACACACACAACCATATTGGGTCTGTATGAATGGGGGTGTTGTGTGTGGGGGGGTAGCTGTAGCTGTTTGGAGGTGAAAATGAGAGAGGGAGAAAGAGATCAGAGGGTCAAAGACGAGAGGACAGGTATGTGTGGCAGGGGGTTCTGGGAAATACCCAATTTGGGAAATGAACCATTTGAGAAGGTTTATGGGATGGAGAGAAAGGAGGATTTAGGGAGAGACAAAAGGAGCTAGGAAGGGAAAAATGGAAGGAGAAATAAAGATACAGAGGAGGAGAGGGTGACAGAAAGCCAGCTTACCAAGTTTGACTTTTCATCTACTGATAATACCTCAAATTGAGACAGTCTAGATTGACACGTGTCCGTATGTGTGTGTGCGTGTGTTAGGTTTAGGGAAAGATGTGAAACAATGTTAGAATTGGGGTTATTTTAGGTTTAGGTATAACTGGTTAGGTTTAAGGTTAAGCATTAGGATGAGGTTAAGTTACGGCATAAAAGTTAGGTTACTGAGGTTCTGGTTAGGATTACGGTTTGAAGATCGGGAACATGGATTTCAAAGTTTCAGTCTCCCGCAAGAATAGAAAAACAAACCTTTGTGTGTGCACAATAGAAAGAACAATGCATGCTTTTCGGGCCATAAAACTATGTAGAGAAACACTCCTCTTTCCTCTGAAAGAAACACACCCATGTTGTCCTTTGCTGTCATTTTCCCCTCTGTCTCTGCCCTTGGTTCGGACATAAATGTGTGTATAATTGATGTAGTTAAGAAGTGCACGCACTCATACACACACTCCCACTAATGCTTTGAACCTCTTCTTAAAAAGATGACTTCTGCATTAGAATGCCAGACTCAATTCTAGTGCGTGGTCTAAATAGCATAATGAAGTGTATTACGAATGGTAAGGTAGACACTAAGTAGGAAATAGGATGGCATTTGGGAAACACTTCCAGACAAAGACCAGGAGAGAGACAGAGAGACAGAGATGGCAATGTCTCTTTTACAGACACACTCAAACTAAATGGGTTTAATACTGACAGGACATTAGCAAGAGCAGGTGTTTTGAAGTTCTATGTCTTAGTTTAGTGTGTACAAAACAAACAGTGGACAATAGAAGTCTCAGCTTCTTCATTTTTTTGTATTCTTGGTAGAGAGATGTTTTTATGTTGACGGAGCATTCTCTTAATCCTCACTCCTTTGTGTGTGTGTATGTGTGTGTGTGTGTGTGTGTGTGTGTGTGTGTGTGTGTGTGGGTATGTGTGTCTGTCTGCCAGACAGTTGTATTGTAGCCTGGTGCGGCCAGTAGACATATATGTATTATTTACACACAATCACACACACACACCTCTGAAACACACACCATCACACTCACTCACTCCTTAACAGAGTAGACAGATCTAGGCCATGTCCCGTTTTCTTCTCCTGTACCCTATAACCCTGCTTCCATTTTTCTAATTTCCATAACCCCGCCTCAATTTTTCTCATTTTTATAACCCGCCTCCTTTTTGCAAATTTCCATAACCCCGCCTCCATGTTGCCAGTCACTATAACCTCACCTTCATGTCTCCCATTACACATCTGCCAAATTAAATCCTGTTCTCCCTCGACATACTCAGTTCACCAGCTATAAAAGGTGCAGTGAAATTCTCCTCCAATGGTACTAAGTCAACCATTATTACATCAGAAAGAATAGTTATGAATATTTAATAGTAGTATGGCCATAAAACCATTTCATTAATCAGTCATTCCCCAATGTACACACTCTACAGAGAAAAGATTTGGTGAAACCCGAAATTGGTTTGAAATTGGTCAAGTTCTCAGACCTGTTTTTGGATTCCAGGTAGAGGTGCAGTATTTTGGGTGTCCGGTGTTTGGATAGGACATCTTCAAAGATCAGAAACAATTCTATCTGAAAGCAACGAGTGAATATAACCTCTTTATATGTATCCCTCTGTTCCTCTATGGACTCTTAACTGTGTTTTCTACAGTTCTAACGATTTGGCTTCACTGTACCTCATAACCCATCATATGGGGTGAGATGCCAGGCCTCCCTAATTCTTTCAAAATACACAAAATGACACAATTTTAAAAAAAATTTCTCTGGTTGTCGCTATGCTTGAGATACTGAAAATATATTTTATTTAAAAAATAATTGATGTAAGTTTATCAAATGTTTTGTTATTTCCAAGATGTCAAACATGTTATTTCTATTCATAGATGTAGGGAAGCCTTAAGAAAATTCATCCACTTGTTTAGGGAGAAAAATGTTAATTGTTTTTGAGTATAATAGCAATATGTAAAGTTTGCATGTTTGGGGCAAGATACAACCCTCCAACCCCTTTATGACTGATAACCTCTGATAATCTCTTACTGTACTTTAAACACAGCCAGTCCCCTAGACAAATTTTTTTTATACTTAACTGTATTATTCGTGAACATTTCAGTCTTCCCCCTAGATAACCTTACAAATACACAGTGAATTTATAGACCGAAATGACCTGTAAGTGACACAAGATGACTTAGATAAGAAAGGAGATCCAATGGGCTATAAATAAATACTGTAATACCATAATCTCATCAGTCCTCCCATGACATGAGTCACGGGTAACTGCTTGATATGTTGTCGTTGACAATAAATGTGCGTTCTGCGGCGCCGCGTCGGCCACGAAGGCTTTGCCTTTTGTGTCTAGCGCTTAAAGACGGCACACGGATCGATGTAGCGCCTCGCTGAGAAATGACTGACTGGATGAGATGGAGGGGAGAGATGGAGGGAGAAGGAGGAATGATTGAAGGACAGGATCAAAACACAGCCCTCTGTACACGTCTCCTTGACCGTCTGTCTTTTGGATACTCAGCGGGATTAACTAATAAAGATCATGGCCCCTCTCCCTCTCCCCTTCCTCTTTCTTTCTCCCTCTCTCTTTGCTCCTCTCTCTCTCTCCATGCTCACTGATGTGTTAATGAGACAGGTTATTATGAGGAGGGAGGGCAGAGTCGGGGAGGATGGGCAGAGAGGTGGGAGAGGGAGCCGGCCAATGGGTGGAGAGGGTGTAGGGACGTCTGTCTCCCTGCATTGCAGTAACACTGCTGACCGCGACACCTCCGGCTCCTAAAGGCTCCAAAAGGCTTGTCATGTAGTGACTTGGTGCGTGATGTAAGAACGTGTGTATGATGTACAGCCCCGTCTCCAAAAAAGTTGGGATGCTACATCAAATGTAAATAAAAACAGAATGCAATGCAATGATGTGCAAATCATTTAAATCCTGCATTCAATAGAAAATAGTACAAAGACAACATATCAAATGTTGAAACTGAGACATTTTATTGTTTCTTGAAAAATATATGCTCAGTTTGAATTTGATACCAGCAACACGTTTCAAAAAAGTTGGGACAGAGGCAACAAAAGACTGGAAAAGTTGTGTAACGCTAAAAATTTAAACCTGGTGGAATATCACACAACTAATTTGGTCAATTGGCAACAGGTCAGTAACATGAATGGGTATTAAAAGATCATTCCAGAGAGGATGGGACTTTCAGAAGTGAGGATGGGGAGGGATTCAGCACTCTGTGATAGACTGCGTGGGCAAATAGAGCAACATTTAAGAATAACTTTACAATTGCAAAGAGTTTGGTCATGTCATCATCTACGGTGCATAATATAATTAAAGGATTCATAGAATTCGGAGAAATCTGTATGCAAGGGACAAGGCCAAAAACCAATATTGGATGGCCATGGTCTTTGGGCCCTCAGACAGCACTGCATTAAATACAGACACGATTCTGTAGTGGAAATCACTGCATGGGCTCAGAAACACTGCCGAAAACCATTGTCTGTGAACACAGTACGTCGCTGCATCCACAAATGTAAGATAAAACTCTACCATGCAAAGAAGAAACCAGATATAAACAAGATCCAGAAACGCAGCCACCTTCTCTGGGCCCGAGCTCATTTAAAATGGGCTGAGGTGACGTGGAAAATTGTCCTGTTGTCTGATTAATTACAATGTTTAATTATTTTTGGGAATTATGGACGCCGTGTCCTCTGGACTAAAGAGGAGAGGGACCATCTGGCTTCTTATCAGTGCACAGTTCAAAAGTCAGCGTCTGTGATGGTATGGGGGTGCATTAGTGCACATGACATGGATGACTTGCACATCTGTGAAGGCACCATTAATGCTGAACAATATATAAAGGTTTTGGAGCAACATATGTTGCCATCCAGACGACGTCTTCCTCAGGGAAGGCTTTGCTTATTTCAGCAATACAATTTAAAACTGCATTCTGCATGTATTACAACAGCATGGCTCCATAGTAAGAGTCCGCATGCTTAACTGGCCTGCCTGCAGTCCAGACCTGTCACCCACTGAAATGATTTGGCACATTATGAAATGAAAAATACGACAAAGGAGACCCTGAACTGTTGAGCAGCTGAAATCCTATATCAAGCAAGAATGGGAATACATTTCACTTTCGAAACTACAGCAATTGGTCTCCTCAGTTCTCAAACGCTTACAGAGTATTGTTAAAAGAAGAGGCCACGTCCCAACTTTTTTGAAACATGTTGCTAGCATCAAATTCAAAATGGGCATGTATTTTTCCAAAAACAATTACATTTCTCAGTTTCAACATTTGATATGTTGTCTTTGTACTGTTTTCAATTAAATATAGGGATACATGATTTGCACATCATTGCATTCTGTTTTTATTTGCATATAGCAGGGTCCCACATTTTTTGGAAATGGGTTTGTAATACCGTGTATGTGATGCAATGACTTGGTGAAATATATGAAAAAAGGAATGGTTTGACTTTAGGTGGGGATGAGACTAGTCGAGGTTTGTGTAGTGTGTGTATCCGTAGCGTGTTTGATGATATGGCCATGGGTAGAGTGTGGATCCAGTCAGTAACCAGGCCGTGTGAAGGGTTCCTCCTCTCTGGTCAAACGTAACTTCATCCCCAGACACGCCATTACAGACTAGCAGAGTAACATCCACTTATCATAAATCTCTTGAAAAGCAGTGACGAGGGAGAGCCCATGGAGGTGCACGTGTGAGTTATTTAGTTGTTAGTCCTTCAGACAGGCATGAAGAAGATCAACAAGCAATCATTAAATCACACCTACATTGAAGATGCTATAAATATCCCTCAATGCCACAGATACAAAGAGAGAGATTTCTAAGACCACCAACCACTTTTGCCTTACTCTAAAAACACCAAACAACCTTCCCATCCCACATAGAGGGTCCATGAATAGGTTGAATGGATCTATTACTGTTTAAAGACAGCCCAGTTGGTCATGGACTGGATGCACGTTTCAGGTTAAATGCAGTGATGACAGAAAAACTACATGTTGCTGATCAATGGTCATCGGTTTCTTTCTGTTCATCTGTCAAAACTATAATTTTTTTGTTGACTGATGACTTATTCGTCTGTCTTCCCCCTCACCCCTGCAGAACGGCGAGGCAAGACTGGGCCCTCCCATCATCATGCGTACCCGCCCCTACCCAGATTGCAGTGCAGAGCAGGGGGAGTGTTGTGACATGGACAGCATCAATGAGAGTGGGGGGCGGGGCAATGAGAAGGAGGGATTTGGAGGACTTTTCCTACCCGGCAACAAGTAAGTGTTAATTTATGATGTCAATGATTTTCTGTTTCTGTTAAATGTCTACATCCTGTCCCAAAAAGCCCCTTGAAGCACTTCTTGCAAACGTGTAAAACATAGACAATGTTGAAAAGGAACTGGTCATATGGAATTGGGCCCTTCACAGGCTAGGTTGTATTGTGAAGCTATCCCGATGTCTTTAGGTGTCCAGGGACCACAACCACAAAGCGTCCCAGAGAAAAAGGGCCGATATACAGTATCATTCAAAAGATTGGACACACCTACTCATTCAAGGGTATTTTTCATTAAGCTGGTTGAGAGAATCCAAAGAGTGTACAAAACCATCATTAAGGGAAAAGGTGGCTACTTTGAAGAATCTACAATATGAAATGTATTTTGATCTGTTTAACACTTTCTGGGTTGCTACATGATTCTGTGTGTTTCTTCAGAGTTTTGATGTCTTCACTATTTCTACAATGTGGAAAATAGCACAACTAAAGAAATACCCTTGAATAAGTAAGTTTGTCTAAACCTTTTACTGGTACCGTGGGTTCTGTCCATATAATAGTAATCATTATGATCAATAATGCAAAACTGATCTTAGACCAGTAAGATATGGGCTTGAGTGTCTGGCCAATTGGAGGGGATGGAAAATAGTGGCCTAGTATGGTCCGTCTGGTCTGGGCTGCTGCCTGCTATGCACATGTACTGCTGCAGAGTGGGTTTGAATCCAGCCCACTTCTGTTTCAGCAAAAACTCCTCTCTTCTATCATTCACCACATTCCCTGTCCAATCAAGCATAAAATGCCTGAAAAAAGAATGTAAAAAAAACAGAGCAGATGGAAATTTGTGTCCTAGGAATCACTCATGTTATTACTGTTCCCATTGGTCGCAGTTCTGGCCAGCTGATTGGCTCTGCCTCCGTCATCTTGGGGGAGGAGCAGTTTGAGGACTATGGAGAGGGGGAGGATGTGGACTACACTCCCAGCAGCCCCTGCCCCGACGATGAAACGCGCACGAACGGCTTCTCAGACCTCGGCTCTTCTCTGCCATCAAGGTTAGCGATACACGGAGGACAGTCAGGACACAGACATTATGAATACATTCCATTCGCCAACGACCTTAGCTCCCGAATCCCTTCTAGATTCTTCCCCACATACTGACACACACTCGACACTGGGACCGTGTTACGCCAACACACACTCCTCACAGGGATGGGTGGGGAAACCGATTGTTCTGTGGTGATGATGGACACCTGTGTTTGTGTAGTGCTGGTCAGACCCCACAGAAGATGCGTCACCTGTATAACAGTGAACTGTTGGACGTCTACTGCTCCCAGTGCTGCAAGAAGGTCAACCTGCTCAACGACCTGGAGGCCAGACTCAAGAACCTCAAAGCCAACAGGTAACACACACATACATGCCCGAATGCGTATTTACAAGCAATTTTACCGTAATTCGCGACTTATACGCAGATTTTGAAAACATTTTCAGCCACAGCGGTTAATACGTGGGTGCGGCTAATACACAAATTTACATTTTTAAAAGCGTTTCCACCAGTGAACCTTTTCACGGGTGATTGCTTGATGATGTAGAGGTCTCAGAAACTCATGCAAATATGATACAACTGGCGTTACAGTGCTTTCAAAAACATATTTTATTCTTCAACAAATTAATTTTGGTAGCAGCCTATGACAGATGTTTAATATTAATGTACATTGAATATACGAGTCTTAATTGGCCATTTGCAAAAGCCAATCTTAGTTACTGTTGCTACGCCCGTCAAGCTGCGCTTCTTTGTAAGCGGCTACTGTAAACAGCCAAGCACAGAGGGGGAAAGTAGCATATTACCGGTCAGTGTAAGTGATTCTTTTTGGAGTAATACCTCTGCGATATCCACCAGATCGAGGCATTGCAATATGCAATCGAGGGATTGCAATATGCAGTGGAAGGATATGTTCACAATATTCAGATAGACAAGGAAGGGGACACAATAATTGAAACAAGCATACAGATCTCAATCAAAGAATGAGAAACCCCATGAACTCAAATGCATCCAGCACAGACAAGCATGCTCTTGCACTGCCGGTTAAGTTCTGTTTATATAGCTATTATTGAACTCTTATCAGTCAACATCACCCTATCAACTTCAGCAGAAAGTCACCTGTTAAAGTTAAGCCTATGAGTGCCCCAACGTAACAAGCTAATATTAGAGGTAGCTAGCTATCCGGCTAACGTAGTGGCAGGTAAGTCATATTAATGGTCACGTTAGCACAAATAACAATAACGTCAGCGTTAGATAACAGTTGTCTAATGAATAATTATGTATTATGTTGACTAAAGCGTTTCACAACCCAAGAGAAGTAACTGTAAATAACTCAGCCCTCTAAACTTTTTGGGTACCTGCTGTCTGATTTGCAGCAGGTGCCGTAGCGAAGCCACACCGTTTTGCCATTTTGAGCCTTAACGACGAAAGCTTGACAGACATTCTTCATGTAGTGACCAGCTGCTAAGTTAGGATTGGACAAGGACCATTTGGGGGAGGGGTTTTGCAAAAGGTTAATTTTCCGTGCAAATGCAGTTTATATATGGGTCCGGTTAATACTCTGGTTTGTATACACACAAAGCTATAAAATGAATGGTGCAGTTTATACACGGTGCGGGTTATAAACAGGGAATTACGGTATATACCCACACAGTAACACAGTGCAAATATGTGTGCACAACTGTTTCTCTCTGTCTCTTCATGCCCATCTTTCTTCCTCTGTCTCTCTTTCCGTCTCCCTGTCTTTTAATATCGCTTAGTATCTTCTATCAGTCTGTCTCTTTATCTAATTTCCCATGAAGGGCAGTTGCTTGTCAAACGTTGTTTATCAAACAACTTCTTTTCCTTCTTGAAATTATCAAGAGATGATGCTGCTGTCTTGCAAATTACAGCACTAGCCTTCTCAGTGAAGTAGACACACATACATACTAGGGAGCTAGGGACGGTTTACTAATCTTAACCCTAAACTTTACCTTAACCTCAACCTAACCCTAACCTTAAACTCAATAATCAAACATTTGTGTAAATTCAATCTAGCCTAACCCTAAACCAAACCGGTAATGCCTTATACTAACCCTAATTCTAAACCTACCCCTATTTGTAACTATTACCCTAAAACCAAAAAAAAATCATAAATGGGACAGAAGAAAAACTCCCCATTCCTCAAATCTTTCTAATTTAGTCACAGTTGGGTGACGTTTTTGTGCCTAAAATATAGTTAGGTTAGAAACACCCCTACAAACTAATTTTAGTGGATCCCTACCCTGTCATGTTACAGCAGAGATTAACTTTTGCTGACAGGGTGTTTATGCTGATAAAAGGAGGATTTCTTTTTTTTTTAGCAGATTCCTACTTCTCTCCTTCTCTAACTTGCCTTCTCCCTGTATCTCTCTCTCCTCTTGCCATCTCTATCTCTCTTTGATAGAGAAATAAATTGTTACCATAGCAACTGCATCTCAGTTGGAGACACAGGCTAGGTTAAGTAAGGGTGTGTGTGTGTGTGTGTGTGTGTGTGTTTGTGTAGAAGGGTGTGGACTGAAGATTTTTTCATGGGGGGGAGAAGAATTACATACACACTTACTCTGTGGTTTGCTAAGAGAGACTATGCGGTTCGCTTGCTATTTTTCTGAGAAACAGGCATAGAAGTAGAATTTAAAGAATACTAAAATAACAGGTTAGACTAGATCACAAGCATGGGTAGCCATATATAGCTTCTGGAGAATGGGTGAGTGGGAATGATGAAAGAGGTCAGAAGGGTGTGGGTGTATCGAAAGAGTGGGTGTGTCAAAAGGGGAATCAACTAACTGGGAACATGGGATGGGTCTGTTTAACGTGGCTGATTGGAGTGCGTGACGAGCCCCCACGGATGACTAATTGTTCAGAGGTGCTTGAGTAGCGGCCTATGAGAAAAACGCTAATGTTAGCTATCGGCTACAATGTGGGACAGAAGAGATCTTCCCTAGGAAGTGCCTTAAGTCTACAAATCACAAATGAATTGTGACTCCAGGACACAGTATCCTTTGCTTAAAGTTTGAGAAGAGCGCTTTCTCAGACACAGCCACTCCTGTCAACTAGGTCAGTGTTCTTGGAGCACTCAAGCTTTCCATTTATCATAGTGGTTGAAATAATGGTTGAAACAGCTAAGATACTTCTGTCAAGCTTCTCAGAATCATCATAATGGTTAAAATCACTTCCATGCTTTATTAAAGCTTCTCATTTACCATTACGATTGAAAAGGCTAATATACTTCAGTCAGGCTTCTCATTGATCATAATAGTTGAAACAGCTATGATACTTCAGTCAAGCTTTACTTAAGGATGGGCCAAAGTTGACTTCATTAATATCCCTCACATTGGTTTGCTTAGCATGGCAACAATCAGTCATGGACTCTTGTCCTTGGTTACTGTGCCAGGCTAAAGAGTCAAGTCGGTTTAACACATCCATTCATTATACTGTATGACATTAATGTGACATGGGGTAATCACTGACTGTGTCCCAAACCGCACCCAGTTCTCTATAGGGCACTACTTTTCACCAAGGCCCATAGGGTTGTCATCTGGGACTCCTAGTCACACCATGTTTATTAGCCAGGTAAATGTCAGCTGACATTCATTATTGTGACCATGCTGTCCTGTTATGCATAATTCTATGGCTCGGTGAAAGTCCATCTGAGGTGTGGTAAGACTCTTCTTAGTTACCGGTTAGATATGATTAGAGATAACACACAGAAACTGTTGTGTCAGAGTTGAGGGTGAAATAACTGATGATTTTAAAAGTGATGTGTGTGTCTCAGTGTGTGTGTGTTGTACATACTCTGTCTCAGCTTGGTGTGTGTGTGATATCCCTATCCCTCTCTGTGTGTGTGTGTGTGTGTGTGTGTGTCATTTGAAAGCAGGTCAGAATATAATTGGATTCTACCCCAGGACATTACAGCTGCTCTATATATAGACTGGATCTCCCTGATGTCACCATCTCCTCGTTAGCTAATCCCCCTCTCTAATCCTTCTATGACCGTAACGACCACTGGGCCTCTGCCTGATCCCATTGACCTCTCTTTCCTCTTACTACTCCAAACCACTATTACTTCAATTCCTTCTAACTCAGAGCTGCCCTTCCCTGTTCCTGGAGATCTTTCGTCCATCACTCCAAACCCAGTTGTGACTAACCTGATTTAGCTTTTTCACACAGCTTATTACATTCAGGTGTGCTTGGTTAAGGTTGGAGAGTAAACCTACGGGAGGGTAGTTCTCCAGGAACAGGGTTGGGCACACTAATGAATCCCTCCCTGGCCTAATTCTCGTGTAGCCACACTTCCAAAATCACATTTGTCACACCTTGTTCGGAGATCTGGAAAATGTAGTACACACTCAGAACAGTTTGAATGGACCCTGATAGCTTGAATTTGGAAGGACAACCATTAAAGTCACATTGTGTACTGCATTAACATAGTAGTCTGCTTTTCTTATAGGTCTTATACAAAGCTTTCGCAGCATCTCCTGTCTGCCAGTCCAACATCAAAGTTTTTTGTAGCCTTATTTATTTTATGATTTAGTTAACGCGTTATGTCCATTTTTAGATTGGGTTGGACACCAGAACATTGAAAAGCTGAGGGAAAAAAATAACATTTTAGTACTAATTGAAGCTGTGTTTTATTATGATGATAATATACATTATAAATGTGCTTGCATGTAAGGGCGGGATAGGAATGTGAGGTCTAAAGATCATCCTCTTTTTGTTCTCAGCCCGAACAGAAAGATTTCCAGCACTGCGTTCGGACGGTGAGTTGCTTCCAAGCATGCAGACAGTCCTGGCAGTGATGTGCCTACGTGTTTATGAGGACATTATTTGAGCTGATGACAGTAGTCTTGGTTTTCTGTCCTCTCCTCTGCAGCCAGTTGTTCCAGCACAACCATAGTGCATTTAGCAGCAGTCAGGGGAGCACAGAGGACCTGTTCAGAGACTCCATCGATTCCTGTGATGTGGACATTACTGAGAAGGTACGCGCACTTCACACTAAAACACACGAAAGATTTAGCAAAACAACAGATATTTTAATTCACTTGTATTCTTACTACTGTCAGGGTTTTATTTCAATGAAATATGTAATGTGGTATTTGTACTAGCATACAAACACCCTCCGAAAGGGTCACGAGTCTATCACAGGGCCTTAAGCCAAGTCCATCTACTCTACTGAGTGAAACATAGAGGCATCAGTTCCATGTCTTTGGACTCAGCTTTACTCATCTGTCTTCCTTGTCTCTTTCTTGTCCCTCTGTGTCTGCCTGTTTGTCCTTCCGTCTGTACTCAGGTGAGTTACCTGGAGAAGAAGGTGACAGAGCTGGAGAATGACAGTCTGGCCAACGGAGACCTCAAGTCAAAACTCAAACAGGAGAACACCCAGCTTGTACACAGGTCAGAAGAGACAGGCACACACACACACACACATTAATACAAACACATGAACCTTTTATGACTCATTTCTGTTCATGTGGTGATGATGTTGCCTCCTTCCCCCAGGGTCCATGAGTTGGAGGAGCAGCTGAAGGACCAGGAGACCCGAGCGGAGCAGAATCTAGAAGAGGAGCTCCGCAGACACAGGGAGACCTACAGCAAGATGGAGAGGGACAAGAACACGGACATAGAACTACTGAGCAACAGGCAAGGACGGACACACACACACACACACACTACAGACAGACACACACACACACACACTACAGACACACACACTACACACACACACACTACAGACACACACACACACACACACACTACAGACACACACACACACACACTAC
>JACXGI010004545.1:0-16042 GCA_016801175.1 Esox masquinongy | reverse complement strand
AGGAGAAGGTGTTCACGCACGCACCCACAGACACACGCACACACAGACACACACACACACACACAGACACGCATCTGAAGAGTGTCGGTTCATGTGTCCCAATAGAGTGCAGCAGCTGGAGGAGGAAAATGGAGAGATGAAGATCAACGTGTGCAGACTGAAGTCCCAGACTGAGAAACTAGACCAGGTGAGTAACAGACAATAACTAAACCAGGTATATAATAGACTGAATCTAGACCAGGTGATTAACAGACTAACTAAACCAGGTATTGATAGACTGAATCTAGACCAGGTGAGTAACAGACTGTAACTAAACCAGGTATATAATAGACTGAATCTAGACCAGGTGAGTAACAGACTAACTAAACCAGGTATTGATAGACTGAATCTAGACCAGGTGAGTAACAGACTGTAACTAAACCAGGTATTTAATAGACTGAATCTAGACCAGGTGAGTAACAGACTGTAACTAGACCAAGTATTTAATAGTCGGAATCTAGACCAGGTGGGTAACAGCCTATAACTAAACCAGGTATTTAAAAGACTGAAACTAGACCAGGTGGGTAACAGCCTATAACTGAACCAGGTATTTAATAGACTGAAAGTAGACAGGTGGATAGCTGTCTGAAACTACACCAGATGTGTTATACACTGTATCGATTGTAACTAAACCAGGTATGTAATAGGCGGAACATAGACCAGTTGTGCTACAGACTGAAACTAGACCAGGTGGGTAACAGACTATAACTAAACCAAGTATGTAATAGACTGAAACTAGACCAGGTGAGTAACAGAATATAACTAAACCAGGTATGTAATTGATTGAAACTAGACCAGGTCGGTGATGGACTATAACTAAACCAGGTGTGTAATAGACTGAAAGTACACCAGTTGTGCTACAAACTGAATGTAGACCAGGTGGGTAACAGACTATAACTAAACCAGGTGTGTAATAGACTGAAAGTAGACCAGTTGAGTAACTGTCTGAAACTATACCAGGCATGTAACAGATGGAAATGAAACCAAGTGTGATACAAACTCAAACTAGATGTGTGTAACTATTTTAACACTAGACCTGTCTAATCTGTCTGCATAGAGAATCTAATGATGTGCTGAAACGCATCAGTCCCTGGTTCAAATATTTAAGATGTGAGTGCATCGGTCCGCAGCAATCGTAACTGATGCAAATAATTATAGCATTAATCAATCAGTAAATTGGTGCAAATGTGACAAACCAACGATTCACTAACATTTTGAAGTACTTTAAGGTTGACTGAACTCTCTGCAACCCTGGAATAAAAAAAATATCTGCCACTTCTTATCTGGCTTTAAGTGACGCACCACGGTATCTTTGTGTGACTGAAGTTGCATATTTGTTTGTTTCACTGTCTGTTAGTGTTGAAGCAAGATATCATTGGTCATTTCAGAAACCTATGGTTAAAGAAAAGCATTTTTTAGAATAGGCTTATTTTAATTTCGAATGGAAAATCAATGCAAAAATGTTTAGTGTATCAAATTGCATCATATGGAATTGAACTGAATCTGATCAAATCGTTCAACTAATCAAATCTAATCGCATCAAACAGTTTTAAACTAAATGTATCATTCCTCTATCGCATCGGACCCCATGTACCTAGATGCGTGTCAAATCGTGCTTGAAAGGACAGATGCACATCCCTAGTCAGCACACTGAACATAAAATACAATGAAAAAGACCCTTTTCATCCTTGCCATTTAACTTGGTTTAGCTAATAGTAACTGACAGTTGGCCTTTTTAAAGCATTCACTAAACTGTTCAACAAGGTTCTGGCAGGGCTCCCATGTGGATAACAACCCCCCCACCCCCCCACCCACAGGAGAAGCAGCGCATGACAGATAAACTGGAGGACACCAGTTTGAGACTGAAGGATGAGATGGACCTATACAGGAAGATGATGGACAAGCTTTGGCAGAACCGACATGAGTTTCAGAAGGAGAGAGAGGCCATGCAGGAGGTATAGAAACGCATGGATATACAGACACACACATTAACACACATCATGTATACAGACACACACATTAACACACACCATGTATACAGACACACACATTAACACACATCATGTATACAGACACACACATTAACACACAGCATGTATACAGACACACACATTAACACACCTCATGTATACAGACACACACATTAACACACATCATGTATACAGACAGACCGCCAGATACAGACTCATGTATACAGACAGACCGCCAGATACAGACTCATGTATACAGACAGACCGCCAGACACAGACTCATGTGTCCAGACAGACCGCCAGACACAGACTCATGTGTCCAGACAGACCGCCAGACACAGACTCATGTATACAGACAGACCGACAGACACAGTGCTACGGATAAACACAGGTCTGTGAATGGACACAACCAGACACACAAGACCCGCACTTGCCCTTTAATGCCTTTCCTTCCATTCATGCAATAGCACTCAAATGCATTATTAACCCATTCTGTCACCTACCATATCGTAACAGAGGTATTCTATATTATGTAAAACTAATATACAGTACCACTCAAAAGTTTGGACACTCTTATCCATTCACTTGACTGGTACTGTAAATATATACAATGTCTTGCATAACAACAATGTGACACAGGCAAACTCTCTCTTTGCCCCCCCTTCTTCATTCCTTCCTCCCTTGCGGTCTTTCACCCCTCCCCATATCCGTCTGTGCAGCTGATTGAGGACCTACGTCGGGAGCTGGAGCACCTGCAGCTGTTCAAGCTGGGCTCGGAGAAGGGCCTGGGCTCGGGGGCGGGGCTGTCAGAATACAACGCCAAGACCCGGGAGATAGAAATGGAGCACGAGGTCAAGAGACTCAAACAAGTGAGACGTGCGCACACACCCGCACACCCGCACACACACCCGCACAAAAAGGTTACATCCAACAGTCACTTTTAAATTCAAACAATTTCCACCCTCTCGTTCATTCCTGCTGTAGGAGAACTTTAAACTGCGGGACCAGAACGACGACCTGAACAATCAGATCCTCACCCTGAGTCTGTATGAAGCTAAGAACCTGTTCGCCTGCCACACCAAGGCCCAGTCTCTGGCTGCAGAGATAGACAACGCCTCCAGAGATGAGGTGAGAGGGCTAACACTGTCCGGTAGAGCTCACGAAAATGTACATGTTCACCGCTGTAAGAGAATCACTGACCTCCTGATGAACTGAGGTAATCGATCTGTTCGGACATTGATTCAACTCAGGAGGCCTCGTCATTCTGGCCAGTTACGTCCAGTGTACCCTGCGTCTCAGGGAACAGGTTTGCCCACTCCTAAACAACAGGTTTAGGCCCGGTTTGAGTCGAATTATTGCTAGCTTTTTCGTGGCTTAGCCAAATGCTTTTCGGGCAAATGCTCTACACTTGTAATTGACGTTTCAATCGATGGATCATTATTTCAAATTTCTCTCGCCTCCCTGTTATTTGAACCCCACCCTTCTTTCCTTCTTTTTCTCCTTTTTTAGCTGGTGGATGCACTGAAGGAGCAGGAGTGTGTTAACTTCCGACTCAGACAGTACATGGATAAGATCATCCTCGCCATCCTTGACCACAATCCCTCAATCCTCGAGATCAAGAGTAGCAGTTAAACACACACACACATCGATGTAAACAAATGCAGGCACACACGCACGCAAACACATGTCCATGCCAAGTAATGGTACAGGAAAAAAAGATTATAAAAAAAACAGCCAGTCAAAAGGCCACCATCGCCTCTGTCTTTCAATCAAAAACAAAACAAGAAAAATAAACTGTCATAATTAAAGACAATATCTGGAGAATAGTAGTATTATGATGGTTGCTTTCTGATAATAAATAGTAGTATCGTTTCATTCAGTTCTTTAGACTTACTACCTCGCTAGCTCCAGTATTTCAGTCCATTACCTTACAATCATTTAGACCTGATGACAAATGTGACTTAGTGCAAAAACAGTCTCATATCTAATTGGCTAAGCTGTCAGTCACAGAGGGGATTCAAATGGAAGCTATGGAAAGGCCACACACGGGCTCACTGATTATTAATTAATGGGCGTCAGATGTCTAAGGCCAGCATGTGAGAAAGTTGGCTTAGCTAGAACGATTCTGTACTTGAGGTTAGGGTTTCAAGATACAATGTTAAGACAAAAGGGATTCAAATACACAATCACTCTTTGCTTCACTTTCCATCAAGGGACCTGTTTCCAAGTTCGCAGTGATTGGGCACAGAAAGTCTGCCACTGAAAGTGAAAAATGTAATGAATTCTAGTGAATATCTATGAACTACTCACATTTCCGATGGTTGTCCTTTAGAGTCCAGCTTCTGTGTCGGTCCCCTGAATTTGTTTATTTTAACTTTCCATACCTTGTTTTGTCGCGTGAACACCGAAACAGTTATGGACAGAGTGTGTGTTTCAATGGTCCCGTGTAGCTTCCTCACCTTGTCTTCTCTCCAGCCCGATGCAGATGAAGGAAGGGAGATAAACAAAAGGACAAAGGAGACGAGGAGAGGAAGTCACTTTAGCACCCCGGGATTAACCTCCCTTCTGATTCCATCGTCTCAGTTATTCTCTAGGTGGGGACGCGGGGGTTATAACTTCCTATGAGGTATCGTGACCTCTTAAATGCAGTTATGGTGTTTTACAGGGATTGTAGCATTGGGTAAGGCTTAATGATGTGTAGTGAGCAAGGTGTTATTTTACGATTGTGCTTGCGTTCCAAATGTCAGCGTATTCCCTTTGTAGAGCATCTGGCTATGGTTAAAATAGTGCACTAAATAGGGAATAGGGTGTCTGTTGGCCCGAAGCCACAGGGTAGGAACTACTAGGTGTCTAACCACCTTGTTGTGCGATGTTCTATTGTATAATCATCTTGCATGAAGTCATGTGTTGATGTTAATGTAGAATCACAAACGGATACAAGGAATGGGGTCAACTTGAATTTAAATCCGTCAATTCAGCAAATAATTTCAAAATGAAATGTTCACATGGAAAATTGTTCTTCACAGATTATTGAAATGTCACAGCAGACTAAGGTCAATGATTAGATTTGAGTTTTAGTTAAATGGCCTTGTCATTACCAGATTATCCTGTGACCAAATATTTGAATTACCAGATTGATAACTTTGAGAAAATGGTATGTAAACTTTAAAGGCTTCTGGATGGTTCTACCTGGTTATAAATTGACTGACTTAAATTTAAATTTGCCCCAACCATGATGAGCATAGTAGTGAAACTCACTGTATTAGGTCTTCATGTAATTCAAAGGTCATATTCAGTTGGTATGAAAAGTTTTGACGTTAAATGGAAAAGAGGTCATGAACTTGTCCTATAAGAACAAATGTTTTCCTATTTGCATTGCAAAGAGTTTTGCTACGGTCTGCCGTACTGAACACATCCCATCTCAGTTCAATTGTGGTATTTATGTAGAGAGGTGTTAGGAGGATGTGTATAAAGGTAAATGTTTATTTTTACATACGGATCTATATACTTATAAATGTTTTGAACTTTAAAGTGCAGATGCTCTTTTGATCAGAAAGTTAAGGAGATATCTGAGCATTGAGAGGAATAAAAACATGGTAGTCAAAATTGGTTAATTACCATGATGATAACACTGGATATGGGATGTATGTAGGGCAATTGGGGGGTCATATAAAGTGCATATAGATTGTATAGGTTTTCAGAATTATACCTATAGATAGAATTATACCTATAGATAGAATTATACCTATAGATTGAATTATACCTATAGATAGAATTATACCTATAGATTGAATTATACCTATAGATAGAATTATACCTATAGATAGAATTATACCTATAGATTGAGAAAGCTCTTTTCTCTGTATGTGTACTTTGTCCCCCATTTATACACACACACACACACACACACAAATGTCACTGTACTGTAGATGGATAGTTGATAGCCACGACTTCAGGTGCATTAATTTTGCCTCATAATTATCTAATTGTGTTGCTAAAAGTAAACTGTAAAGGCAGTCAGTGTATTGTCACACTCAAGGCTAGTTTTGCTTGATTGCACAAATTGTATCAATTAACTGTTATTGTAGGTTTTTTCTTTGCATGTTCTTATGTCTTATTTAGTATCTTTCTTGTTTTTGTGCCTTTGTCTGTGAGCAAGGAGGTGTCACAATTACATTTTGGTTATTTTTCTAGTTGTGTTTTTATTTATTTCTTTGTAGCCATGCTTTTGAGTTTGTCCGTCGTTCTCTTACATGTCTGTTTGCTTCTCAACACGTCGTCGTAGCATTTTTCATACATTGTAAATGTTGTACAGGATCTAGCTAAAATTTGTATTTACGTATGTGCCACTGACTCATTGAAACATAGTAAAAAACAAGGCCCTTTTATACAGTTTTATGATGAAAAAAAGGAGTTATGTCCTAGAGAATATATACTTTGTGACGTGAAAATGTATAGCACACGTTCATGACGTTGTCGTAGCTTCTGTATTTACTTAGGATGAGGGTCCTAGACTGGTACTGCAACAACAACAACAGACTAGAAGCATAGAATTTAAATGAAATCATTGTAGTTCTTGGTCTTCAAAACAGCCAAAGACTTAAGAAGTCTCAAGGCCAAATTCTGCAAATCTTAGGCCCTGTTTGAATACTTACAAAATGCATCCTTAATAACTTTCTTGAAGTTATCTATTATCCAATCACGTATCTATCAGTACGTGATTGGATAAGTGAAAGTTTGTTGACCATCATGCTTTCATCAGTCTCGCTTCGAGAGGTCAGTGTTGTCTTCAAGGAAGGAAGGATGGAAATATGCATCTGGAATGTTTTGTAACGGGGCCGTCAGTCTTTAGATACAGATATAGTGATGTGTTCACCTAACAAATATCACTGATGTTATTCTGCTTATGTAGGTCTGACAGTGAGTCAAATGATGTTGAACAAACTTGAAAATGTAAATAAAATGAATTTGCTTTGGCATGACCAAGAACTGAATGGCTGTTTTTCTTTGTTTTTGTTATACTGCACACATTTCCAATGGCATAAAAGTGAAGAAGGCCTATGTTAAGCATGTGAATTGGATGCTGAATGTATGACATTAGAATAGGGTACTTTTTCTTTGAACAAAAGTGTTACAGTGTGTTCCCCTAATACCAATTTACAGTGTTAATATATTACAAAAGACCTACCAAGCACACTGCCATTACTTAAAAAAGACCTACCACGCACACTGCCATTACATACAAAAGACCTACCATGCACACTGCCATTACATACAAAAGACCTACCACGCACACTCCCATCACATACAAAAGACCTACCATGCACACTCCCATCACATACAAAAGACCTACCACGCACACTCCCATTACATACAGTTAACAGTCAGTCATCCGTGGAACTGATACCACAGATTTGCACATACAGCAAGCCGTTTTAAGATATATTAATTGAATTTTTGATATCAATAATTTCATTTAAAAAGTTTACATTTTTATATCAATAATTCAAATGTTTGAAATCAAGAACATCTTTGATGATATTAAAATGCTAATGACCTTCCTGGGGGCAGGGGCACAGGATCCACCATTATGTTTGCAGAGGCTGAACATTACGCTACGTTAAGGCCGTTGCACACCGCAGCCATTGTAGACCCTGCAATCAGCATGTCGTTCAGATTCATTAAGATTTTATTTTCCAACATATCTACACCCTACAGCTCTTTTACAGAATAAATATAGAAAATTGTCCTAATGTACACATGAAAATGTATTGTTTGTCTTTACTACCAATCCTTAGCGGAAGCACCATGTCAGAATGATGCAACAATAAAAAGATGCAAACACGAATTCATAGCGCACAGGAATTTCCACTGGGTGTTGTTGAGTGTTCCTGAGTGGTCCAGTCACAGTCCTAACCAGAGACTTGGATACACTGCATCCCTGTATCCGTCTCACTGTACAGTCACAGTCCTAACCAAAGACTTGGATACACACTGCATCCCTGTATCCGTCTCACTATACAGTCACAGTCCTAACCAGAGACTTGGATACACACTGCATCCCTGTATCCGTCTCACTGTACAGTCACAGTCCTAACCAGAGACTTGGATACACACTGCATCCCTGTAACCGTCTCACTGTACAGTCACAGTCCTAACCAGAGACTTGGATACACACTGCATCCCTGTATCCGTCTCACTGTACAGTCACAGTCCTAACCAGAGACTTGGATACACACTGCATCCCTGTATCTGTCTCACTGTACAGTCACCTATGCAGTGACTCTTGACTGTAAATTTGCCTGAAATCCAAGTCCAATGACCCCAACTACATCTGTATCCCAAAAAACAATAGATTTAACATCAATTATTTCAATAATTAAAGAGGGCACAGTATAATCCAATAGCTAGTTAGATATATGAAGATGTAATAAACAACTTATTGAAATGCTTAAATTACTGAAGACAGTGCATTGAATGCAAGCTTATTACTAGAAAAAACAAAATAATACATATTTCATACAGTGAAAATATGATTACAGATTGATTAAAGAACTACAAATTAAAAGCCTTTACAATGACCCCCCCCCACACACACAAACACACACACATAAATCACCCAACGTATCAGTAACACTGGTGATGTAAAGTAACAGCTAAAACAAAACATACATTAGAGCCATGTTCACAATGTGGGCACGTTCCTTTGCTCTGATGATGCTGACATATCAAATTTCAATCAGTCAAATTTCTTTCTTTTTACGTCAGCAGTTGTCCCAAAGTGCTTATTCAGATAGACGTCTAGAAAGCCCAAAGAGCAGCAACAACAAGACATTGATGCACAGTGGCTCGGAAAAACTCCCTAGTAGATTTGGAACCACCGAATTCTGAGGGGGATACAGTCCCCTTCTGGCTGTGCCAAGAGTACATTACCTTTTCAGGCCATACCAATATTGTTGCATGTCCAGATGTCCAGCAGGTCAGTAAAAACAGGTAGGCTGTGTTCAGATGTCCAGCAGGTCAGTAAAAACAGGTAGGCTGTGTCCAGATGTCCAGTGGGTCAGTAAAAACAGGTAGGCTGTGATCCCAACTTTTTGGAAACGTGTTGGCATCAAATTCAAAGTGAGCATGTATTTTCCAACAATAACATTTCTCAGTTTCAACATTTGATATGTTGTCTTGGTACTATTTTCTATTGAATATAGGGTTCAAATCATTTGCACATCATTGCATTCTATTTTTCTTTACATTTTACCCAGTGTCCCAACTTTTTTGGAAAGCTTGTATTTCAGCATCACATTTAGTAGGGTAGCACCCTATGTAGTTAGTTAGCGAACTATTAAGCCTCAGCGATTACATGGAACAAGAATTGTAGAGGAAACGGAGAGTTAGTGAACTTGCTGTGCACCTGTCGATATTCGTTAACATCTTTTTCCTACTCATGGCAACGTAATTCAGATTTTAGCAAGATCTGTAATCATTTACAGGAAATTAACTCATGGCAACGTTATATGGGGTCCATAAAGACGATAGATGTTTTTGGCACTATTACAGATGCTAGGTACACGTACGGGTAAACTTTAGCTAGCTTTGCTAGATGTTTCTGGCACTGTCCACACCACAAACTTTGGGACCAACAAAATGTGACTCTAAAAGCCATTTCTCTAACAACAGAGCCTTTCCTTGCCAACAAGCAACTTGATTCCTAATTGATTCACTGAATGGTAGTCGATTTCTATATACATTGCATATATAAATGTATAAAAATTATCCACCAAAACGTTAGAGTCTACTCTTTCTGAATGACTCATTGAGAAATGTATTCCCAGCCCAACAACTTAAAACATACTTTTTCCCTGCGGCGAAAGACAACAGCCTGATAGCTGGCAGTATTTTCTAAATATTGCCATGGTTTTTCAGTAACAGTTGTTTTTGGCAAGCTGCTAGTTAGTTATGGTCTGACATTACAGTTGTGTTGGTCAGTGTTGGGGCAGTGTGCAAGCATCTTTTAAAGCTATGAACCGAATGCAGTACATCATACATTATACAATACTGGTTATGACGTACTAAACAACAGATTTGACAAATGATGTCATTTTTGTTGGGATAGATTGATTTCATCACAAATATTAAACAGGTGGCAGCTGATACTGTAGTGAAATGAGAAATGCCTGTTGAAAAACAGTGCAAGTGTGTTCGACAAAGAGGAGTGTCTGGACCCACCAAGTCTCCAACAGACCCTTGGTGATGCTAATCAGGGGTCCTGGGTAACATTTGCTTCTCCAAATATCTGGAACACCAGGTGTGGGCCATCAGCCCCACCCTCCTGAGTTCACCTGGAGAGGTGTGAAACTCTGAGCAAACTGGAGTGTAACTAAATGCATGATATTGTGGACATTCATCTGTAGTGTTTGGATTTCCTCTGTTCCCCATAAAGGGCAGAATAGTCTGATATGCTTCAATGTACTTGTACGGGTTATGGATCAAACTTTACAAAAACATTGTAGAAATGATTGTTCTTGTTGCATGTCTGACAACAACTGGCAGCAACACCCCGTCCATTCAATAGTTTTGTATTGATTAAGTGGGACAGTTCCTGTCCTTTTGGTTCATTGTGTTAACTAAGGTAAAGTAATGCTAATGACTATATGGGGGAGTGTTGTAGATATGTATGCTTTTAGGATAAAGTTATTTGAGTTTGTCATCGTTAAAAAGACCTCCCAATACGTTGTGTTGTAGTCATATTTTGGAGTTTTTCGTCGTTAAAGAGACCTCCCAACACGTTGTGTTGTAGCTTGCTATTTACACAAAGACTATGTTCTGTATTATAACTGTATTACTGGATTGGAATAAACTGTATTACTTCAATATACTGTAGATTAGTTGTTGGCATCCCTGAGTTCTGGGTCTAGGTGGACCCGGGAACACGTTATTTTAATGTTAGGCTCGTGACGAAAGGATTAGCTAACCTTTACTAAGGACTTCCTACATATGCTCATTTACGATAACATTTATGTACTAACAATATGGAGTCAGATTATATATTTATTTATCACTGAGGTTATGTTCCCTTGCACTCATTATTTAGCTGTCGCCCAGTAACCTAAGTTGTAAACCTTCAATCACTTTCTTTCACCCTTACTACAGTACAGCACATGACTCTAAGATGAGTAATTCAGATGTAACCTTACATGTTATTTATGTATAACTGGATGGGAATGACGAACAACACAAAAATGATAGAGAAATGAAACTGAACGTTGACATGCCAGATTAAGGTTTGTGAAGATGCACCTCGGGACGTTTTATTAACTTGACAGCAAGTTGCTCAGAGCTTTAACAACTGTGATAGCGTAAGTGCCCACCCAGGACTTAACATGCACAACGAGCACACAGTGCAAACAGTACAGTGTAGCATGATGTCACGGTTGAGGTGAGGCAGGACATGAGGCGCAGGAGCAAACAGGAGCAAACAGGAGCACGCGGGGGGGAGGGTCGGTGGGGCTACGTGGTGCCGGGACAGGAGGAGGCTCCGCCCCCAGAGCAGGACGGGGTGCCGGGGCAGGAGGTGGTGGCGGGACAGTGGGGGAGGCTCTGCCCCCGAAACAGGACAGGGCGCCGGAGCAGAGGGAGGTGGTGGCGAGAGGAGGGGCTCATCATCCCACCCCTCCAAGGGTGGCAGGCAACCGGCACTAGGGTTCTGGACATGGGAACGGTGCTGAGGGCCCAGGGCAGGGAACCGACGTAGGAACCAGCTGGGAGGGACGGGAGGCCTGGCTATATGTCGCCTCCTCGCCTGTTGACACGTCTAGAAACCAGGGCCTCCACCGTTCCCTCCACATTTCTCTGCGACGCTCGAAGGCCTCTTCGTCCTCCTCCTTTGTCGCAGTGGCTGCACGGTTGGGAGGCCTCAGCGTCAGCCACCTGGCTTGCTCCTACAGAGGCCCGTTGGAGAAGCCCTCTGGTGGGCGTCGGTCCTCCGGGGTTGGAGGCCGTTGTGTGCCTCCTTCCTCCTCACACTGGTCCTTGTTCTGTAGGGGCTCCTCAAAGATCCCCCAAGAGTTGGGAGACAGGAACACCACGTCGTCCTCCTCAAGGTGCTCCTGCCTCCATTTTCAATTTCGAGGGCTGCAGGGGCTCCTCAACAAGCCCCAACAAGAGGGATGGGAGGGGCTCCACTTCTCGCCCCTCTGGTACCCCCCCCCCCGCCCCACCCCCTGGGAGGCCGGCGTCGTGCCCGCTGGCGTTGCCGCCGCCCTGGATCCCAGGCTGGACTACAGAGGTACTCCTCCTAACATTTCAAACTTTTCTCCCTGGCACTTCTAATGTCCTGAACAAACCCTTGTCTAACTCAATGTCATGTCTGGATCATCTTGCCCTTCTGTACAGATTTTGCTACAAGACTTAGCCCTTATTATTTGTTACTATAGGTCTACCCGTGTGCATGTAGGTGAGCTTGTAAACAAATAAGGTTTAGGGTAGGTTTCTAATACAGAAACAAACCATGTCCAGCCACTTTTATGCTCGTTTTGAATTATGGTGAAGGACTGCTTTTAGATGTTTGCTCCAGATAAATGGAATAAACTCCAGCGCTCTCTCCACCATTGATGTTCTGGTGCCTTCTGGGCTGCTTAAAATGTTGATTAGGGACATTCTTGTTGGTAAATGTTGTTGTTTCCCTTGAATGTATCTTGGTTTGTATTACATTGTGTGAATTGTATTGCATTTTATTTGTAAATGTTGTTTTGTGCCCAGGGCACACTTGCAAATGAAACCCCAGTCTCAATGTGTTTCCCCGGTACATTAAAATACAACTCATTTATACACTGTATTCTATCAGGCTTCTTGCAATACATTTCACTCCCTTCCACAATATACTACATGTACAATTTCTACACGAACATCATTAATTTCTGCTTTACTTTACATAGACTGACTCTCCTTCCAAGAGGCTTAGGACTGAACTCTTCGGATACATCCATCATGTTTCCCCTGTCAATACCAACCACAGGTCTTACTTTACCGCCACACTACAAGAACAAACACAGTCTCGCCACGTTGTTGTTTTCAACAGCAGACAGCATGACCACTTGTAGTGTGTCAACCTTCAATTTGACCATGACCCCAACAAAAACCTAACCACGCCAGACATGACTGAGATTCTAGCCAACCCTCTTCACCATTGCCAGGTTACTATTTACTACATCTTTTCATCAGTCCACAAGTCACATCTAAGCCACCTTCAATTTCACATGCAAACAATTTCTAAACATGTACTCAGTCAATGCTTCCTACTCTCTGATTTACACTTGTTGCTCCTTAGGTAACATCATGTAACAACACTTATGGTCATGCACATGAACAATTCCTCACTGTGTTCATACTAACACAGAGCACTGTGTAAGACACAACCTCACAAGAATATGACTGTAAAATATCACTGTCATGCCACACACAACATTTACTGTACTATGATACACTCAGCTTGAACACTTCTCACTGTACATAGTGTGAGAGAAAAAGAGACTTCTAGCCAGACATGACTTGTTGAGTCAAGGACTCGCTAATTAAGTAATTGTTAGGCAGGACCATTTGCCTAGGGCAGGACAATGCTTTGGGTCTATTAACATATCAATACACAGCTATCTGTGATTGCAAGGAGAGGCCAGTTATTTTCTTTGTCTCACTATAGTCTTAGTTGTGAGAGGATAGGCCTAAAAACGTATAAAGATGGGGTCATTCCTACAATTAGGTAGAATGTACCAACATTTGCTGTCTGGCTCTCTGTGCAACGTATCAAACTCTATCCTGAATGTATTTTAGCATTAGAACTCACACATGAGTGCTACTACATAATGCGCATAGTAGTAGGTGTCGTTCTCATCAAACATCGGCTTAATGGCCATTCGTATGAAAAAAGAGTGAGTGCGTATGGAGGAAGCAGTGTAGAAGACAATATTTTTAACAAAGTTGTGTTAGTGCTGGTGTTAGGGTATCACTGATTGGCTGTTGGTAGAACAAACTATTTTTACATAAAAAAGTTGAATCATAACACTGTTTAAAAAAACAGCAAAGAGAAAAAAACATGAATCTCTTCATCAATGCAATTTTTCTGTTTAATAACAGTGTAACTTTCTCGATAGCATACTAACATTGACTGACTAATTAATAATTCTATTTAAGACAACCAAATGGGCCCCCCCCAGGCCTGGGCCCGGGACAATGCCCCCACCCCACCCCCCACCCCCGTCGGTGTCACTGCTTTGACTGACGAACATATACAACAGACACGAGCGAATGAGCTGTCATAAAGACGGCTTGGAAACATGTTATGGTATATCATCACATGTAAAAAAAAAAACAAGAAACCAGGCAAGCCTAGTTCAGCCGGCCCGCAATAGAAAATGTTGCCACCTCCAGATTCGAACCCAGGTCGCCCACATGAAAGGATAGTCGTTAACGACTACACCACAGAGCTGTGTCAGTATAACCTCTTGTCTCTATCCTGAACAAATCCTCTTTTGCCACTGGCTGTTTTAATAGTTAATTGGCCATTTGTGAATGACATTGATACAGTTAAACTGACTAATGTTTCTTACTAAGTTTACCTCCACCAGAAATAGCAGCTATGTATTGCGTTTGCCACGGGCCGTTTTAACAGCGTATTAGCCAGTAATAAGCTTTAGATCTACTAGCTTACTGGAATAGTCATAAGAATTGAGAATTGCTAGCGAGTCTGCCAAAGCCATTTCATTTCATGGCATAAGAACGTATTATTTCTTTAATGGCAAAACAACGTACTTTTTTCTTTCATTCGTGAATGACATTTATTCAATAACTATCAATAAAGGCGACGATAACTAACTTTTTCATCAAGTGAAAAGACGAGAGAATCGTGGAATCTACCAGAAATAATTAATAAATGTCATTGCTCTCAATAGATTCGAACTTAGGTCTTCCACATGAGAGGCACTGTCTTTAACCACTACGCGACAGCATTATACGTTTCAGCAGTCGCTAGACTCCATTGAGGATTGTGTAAAACTGACTAACGTTTCTTATTAAGTTTACCTCCACCACAAATAGCATCTATGAACTGTATTGCTTTTGCCACTGGCCGTTTTAACAGCTTATTAGCCAGTAATAGGCTTACTAGTATCTACTAACTTCCTAGGAATTATCATAAGAATTGAGCAATTGCTAGATAGACTGAAGATGAACTATTCCATGCCAGAAACAGTCGCAATATAACCGTATACAGTTTCAGGTTTCAGCGAGCTAAGTTTTCGCCAATACGGAATAATTCACAATGCATACTTCGCTTCGCCTGCGAGGAGATACAAACTCGGGACCTATAGTTCACAAGTCTGCTTCTCTAACCACTACGCTATTTAACAAGAGGTAGTCAGTCAGTCAGTCACTCACTCACTCAGTAAGAGACATTCGCTCTTCTTAGCCGGCTCCGCTTACGCGGTCTGGCAAAAAGTAGTGATGGCCATTCGAGGCTTCATTACCATTCTTCTAGCAGCAGGATATTATACTAGCTGCGCTAATTCATATTTTCTTTTTCAAAATAAAAGCCATCATTGAAGTATATAAGGCAATATAGTTAACAATCTAGTCGGTACATTTTATGTTTAGTGTCCGTTCCAATGTTGTTCTTGTCTGTTCTTTTTTACAGACTAGACTGTTAACTATATTGCCTTGTTAATTTCAATGATGGCTTTTATTTTGAAAAAGAAAATCTGGGTGCGGCCAGCATAATACACTGCTGCTAAAATAATGAAGCCACTTTTGGCCATCACTACCTCTGTGTACAGGTGCTGGTCATATGATTAGAATATCATCAAAAAGTTTATTTATTTCAGTAATTCCATTCAAAAAGTGAAACTTGTATAATGTATACATTCATTCCACACAGACTGATATATTTCAAGTGTTTATTTCTTTTAATTTTGATGATTATAACTGACAACTAATGAAAACCCCAAATTCAGTATCTCAGAAAATTAGAATATTGTGAAAAGGTTCAA
>JACXGI010004544.1:16493-53333 GCA_016801175.1 Esox masquinongy | reverse complement strand
GAGATGTGGCATGTAAACATGAACCATTGATCTGGCAGGGGAGAAGTGGCAGGGAGTTGTATTAATCTGCGTGATGATGAGGTGACTGGGGACAGGTGTGTGAATTGGTGATTGGTGACAGGTGTGTGATTTGGTGTGCACTGAGACTCAGGGGCGCGGGCGCCCTCTGCTGCGCGCTCGCGGAGGCGGGGACGTGACAATCGGTGTATCAGTGTCATTCACTTCACCTGTCAGTGGTCAGAATGTTATGGCTGATCGGTGTATCAGTGTCATTCACTTCACCTGTCAGTGGTCAGAATGTTATGGCTGATCGGTGTATCAGTGTCATTCACTTCACCTGTCAGTGGTCAGAATGTTATGGCTGATCGGTGTATCAGTGTTATTCACTTCACCTGTCAGTGGTCAGAATGTTATGGCTGATCGGTGTATCAGTGTTATTCACTTCACCTGTCAGTGGTCAGAATGTTATGGCTGATCAGTGTATGTGAGTGTGGATGATGCTGACCATGATGTTCGGATCTGGGTTGGTTACTGGAATTCATACTCTCAGAACTTAAATTTAATGACACAATATTGTGGAAAAAGTATACCTAAAGATCAAGTGGGGAAACATTTACAATCTGCTTGAGCAGCGTGTTCATTTCTTAAACTATATCTCCTCCAGTCCTTCCTGATACAAGGTGTGAAATGTGGCCAGTGAAGAGGGCTGGTTAACGATGAGTAAGATCTCATCTTTGCCACTGGGACAACATAAGACAGGCACAGCCGTGCATCTGGCCACATTGTACAATGTACACACAAGTACAATGTGCTGACTGAAGAAGACATCGAATTAAAATGAGGAGGAACACTGCTCTGCAGGCCTGAGGATGGTGATGGTGAAGTGAACAGAAGTGCCAGCTTATTCATAACCTGCCTTGAGTCTGACATGCTATTGATTTGCGGCATGTTTTTTTTTCCTTTGGTGTGGGACCCAATGCCTACTGTGGATCATGGCCAGTGGTCGGTGCTTTCCAAGGTAGCTTTGAAGGTAGCACATAAAATGACATTAAATGGTGTTGAGCTTGTAAATGTTTCTTAATGCCTTCATAATACCTTTGTGAGTACAACATCAATATGTTACAAAGCATCTTTCATCATATGTTGTGCTTTATAAAGGGTTCATAAACATGGCATAGCTGTGTGACATAAATGCCAATGTCAAATGTGACAGCCCATTATGCCAAATATAGCATAAACCTGATCTTTATGAAGGGCGGCATAATCATGTTTCTTTTAGCAAAAATCTGGTCACACCAAGATCTGGATAAGGAGGTATGTTACTATGTGATTCACCAGACAAATCTTTAAATGAGGAGATGGGAAAGTGTGCAATTAGTTTGATCCTATTTCTTTTAATGACATACACTACCAGTAAAAAGTTTCAGAACACTCAATTTTTCAATTTTTTATTGAAATTCACAGTCTTAATGTACTCTAAAATTAAAGCATAGAACAATAAACAATTGGAGACAAAAAACAAATCATGGAATAATTTTGGTTAACAAAATTTAATCAACATTTTTAACTCCAAGTAGCCAGCTTTAGCAGTTATAACAGCTGAACACACTTTTGGCATTCTTTCTACCATAAAAATCAAACGTTGTTCAGAAAGTTCTTCTTGACACTGATGCAGAATATCTCACAAATGTGTGGCACTTGTATGTTGCATTGGTTTTACCCTTCTGCCCAGTTCATCCAAAACCAGCTCGATGGGGTTTAAGTCAAGAGACTGTGATGGCCATTTCATGATTTGAAGCCTACCATCTTGTTTATTTCTTCTTAGGTAGTTCTGACATGGAAATATGTTTTGGGTCATTATCTTGCAGTAGGATGAACCCCTGACCAACTAGGCATACACCAGAGGGCATTTCATAACAATGCAAAATGCTGTGGTAGCCGTTTTGGTTCAGGGTGCCACTCAATCTGTGCAGGTCGCCAACTCTGGATCGAGCAAAAGAGCCCCAGACACTCACGATTCCTCGTCCATGTTTGCCTTTTGGTGCCACACACTGAAGAACCATCCTTTTGTTGACTCAACAGTGTTCAAAAACAATGCATGATGAACCAAAGATTTGTTAGTCCATAAGACCTTCTTCCAGTCTTCAGTTGTCCACTAGCATTGCTTCATTGGCACAGGCAAGACTCTTTTTCTTATTTTGCCATCTTAGCAATGGCTTTCTTACTGCCACTCGAGCTGTTACACCTGCAGCTTAGTCTTCTGTTAACAGAAACTGAGAATTGCTTACTTTGACCAGTGTAAAGCTGTGCTTGAAACTGTTGTCTTATCATGCAAGCTGTTGACTCTCAGATTTGTCTTTTGATTCTGTTGTGGCTTTGGGTCTGCTAGACCTCTTCCTGTCATTGTTTTTCAAGTGCCTTTTGATGGTGTACTTACAAATCAATTCCTAAAAAATGACCAGTCAGATAAAAAAAAATGAAAATATTCAGTAGCTTCTCTGGAACAAGGAGGTGGATGTAGTAATCTTGTTGATGTAGTACTCACAAAGGCATTAAGCATAAGCATTTATAAGGTCAATGGCATTTCAAGTAGGGCCAGATTTGCCTATATTGATGGTTTACATCTAGACGAAGTCTGCTGGGTCACGGCTCATCTGCCTACATACGTTCTGGTCAGATCTATGTACACTGTTTATACACCTTTTAAATTAGTTTTTTTCTGCGGTATGACAGTTGTTATAGTCAAATATACCAGTTGACAGTTGTTATGGAAGACATTAACAATCTTTTAACCCTTGGATGTAATATCATGACAGAAACAATGTTTTGTCAAAAATAATCCTTTTCCGGACTATGGATATGAAATGCAACTGACCTGTCTTTGTCATCACATTATGACACTGCTAGACCTTGTGCCAGTCCTCTATTCACCGTCATCTGAACACGAAGTGTCACTACACCTGTCTTCGTCATTATCTGAGCACGACCTGTCACTATACCTGTCTTCGTCATTATCTGAACACGACCTGTCACTATACCTGCCTTCATCGTTATCTGAACACAACCTGTCACTATACCTGTCTTCGTCGTTATCTGAACACGACCTGTCACTATACCTGCCTTCATCGTTATCTGAACACAACCTGTCACTATACCTGTCTTCGTCGTTATCTGAACACGACCTCTCTCTGCACCTGTCTTCGTCATTATTTGAACACTACCTATCACTATACCTGTCTTCGTCATTATCTGAACACAACCTATCACTATACGTACCTGTCTTCATCATTATCGTTTGAACAAGGCATGCCACTAGACCTTCAACAAAACCAATACCAACATGCTTTTAGGTCAGTGTTTTAAAAAGAGGGTGTCAGATGAGTTTGATATGTCCATGAGTGCAGGTAAAAGAAACTGGAGTTTGGTTCAATTGAAGGATGTGTCAAAGAGGGAAACAATGGTGGTAGAAGTGTCATATTTGTGTGGAACATGATTGACCATAACTCCTACGTTATTATTGCTGTCTACTAAGATGACATATAGAATTGTTTTAAGATTGCTCATTTTAAAATTTGCATTTTGAGTTTTTTGGCCTCCTATATTTTTTTCTTCTACTTTTTAGTCCAGAGCTGTATTTGACCTTTATCCACTTTTCAGGCTTTTATCAATAATTGGTAGAAAGAGACAATATCACCAGGTCAATACCATCTCTTTTTAAAGCCCACTTTCCCAGGTTAATGTCAATTGTGACTTGCCTCAAGATAATCATAAATTCACCTAACAGTCTAACGACTATGGCACAGTGTTACAGCAACTATAAAAAGCATCGCGCAATTAAAGTCTTCATCTCCTGTTGCCCAATTGGCCACAATAACTGTGTTTAATGCCTGTGGTGCCTGTGGAGCTGGTGTTCATATTGTGAAAAATAACAAATTAATCTTGTCTTTCCATTTCTACAATGGTGACTAAATTCTGACTGACACAGGGTTTACGCTCAATTTAGATTTTTCAGCTGTCTGTGGTGTTGAACTGATCACCCCAGCTTTCACAAAATGGAAACGTTAGCTCAAAGCACAGGAAGTAGAAACCTCAACAGAGTTCTTTGCTTTAAAAAATTTACATTGAGAGAATGATTGGGTCACTAAAGAACCACTTTACAATTCTCAAGGGGCCACATCCTCTAAAGGTCATCAAATGCATGAGAGAACAGAGACACAGAGCAGTAGCTAAATCTGGAACCGCCATTTCTGTCCCCATGCAAGTTAGCCAAACTAATCTGTAACTGAGAGGTGCTATTACTCAATCAATAGATATGTGATGCAAGGCTTGTATTTTGACAGGCTGTTCAGAAGTCTGTATGTATTCAAGATAATTATATGATATTCCTTACTCAAATTATATGTAATATGTGTGTAGCCCAGAACCACAACAGACAGTTTTGGAGTAGTGCTGTAACAGTCAACAGTTTTCTTGTAGTTACAAGGTCTTGTAGTTGTGACCACATTTGTTTTGAGACAATTCAAATAAAAGCTATGGATTTTATAAGGATGTGTACTAATCCAGCCAAACAGTCTTTATATCTGCTACTGCAGTTGCCTAAATACCACTGGTGCTTTTCATTAGTCAGTTAGTCAATAGTCTCTTCTTGTGATTGCCCAACATCTTGTCCACATGTAGCCAAGAAATGGAGCAGATATCTTGTCTTTCAAAACTGAACAAAAAAATGTCACATTTATAATAAATCCCTCTGACGGGACCACTATGGGGTGCTGTTTTTCCTTCGTTTTTTAGTCTGTAAAGAGGACGATATCTGCTCCGTCTCATGGATGCATGTTGACAAGATGTTGGGCTATCACTAGAGGGGACTATTGACCCACTGGGCATTTCTGAATAGTTACCACATGGTACGGAATAACACTGTGTGACTTAGCCCACCTGCTTCCCTTTTGAGGGCAACCCAGGGTAGCTGGGGTTCCTGGTAGACCCATGGGATTGTTTCTCATCTGCCTTGAAGAGTGTACTTCACCCACTCTTGAAGTAATACAAAGTACTCAGAAATCCATCCAGGATTCTCCCATTAGCTCATTTCCCTCTCCCACCCCTTTCCTTTCTCTCTTTCTCCTATCCCAGTGGTTAATGGGAATAAAATGGGCGTCTCCTGTGGTGAGTATCAGACTAGCGGGCCGAGACTGAGGAACTGAGGGTAGCGGAGTGCCTGTCTGTTTGTATCTCCACCACAGGATTCCCACGGCAACAGATGACCGGTCACTGCGGAGACAGAGCCACAGCAACATGTCCTGTCAGACCATCTAACAGTACTGTTGGTGCAGGAATGGCAGCGGAGGCACAGATGAAGAGATGAAGAGGCCCACTTCAAGCCTCTTCATCTGTGGCAGCACAAACATGTACTGTGCTAAGTAAAAAAATGGTTGTACTGTGGGAAACGGGAAGGTTTGGTAGTGACTAAACAGTGAAACTGACAAAATCTTCAAACTTCATATTTTTTGCCAAAAACTTCCTTCAAATTGATTGGTCTAGAAAAGGAGATGCTACTGAAGTTAGGATAAATTGATGTGTGTAGGATGTGACCTAGAGAGGATATTTTAACAGTGAGAATGGGTGGTCATGTTTACAACTAGAACTCCACTGGCCCATTTCTGACCTTTGAACCTTCCACCAAAAATCCCCTCTACTTTCCCCGTGCCTCCAAGGACTACACACACTTTTGCCAGGCTAAACCTCTCTCCCTATTTCTCTCTTGCCCTCTCTCCATTCTCCCCACTTCTCCCTTCCTCCCTCCTTCTCTCCTAGCCCTAGACAGCCCTAGGGCTATTAAAGACCTGCTACTTCTCAGCAATCTGCTGGAACTAAAGGGACTCCTTCCACATCCTCCCCTCTCCACCCCCACTCACAGACGTCTGGAGCCTGCTGCTGGCCACACAGACTGCACATAAGAGCACACAGTCACACCTAAAACATACTCCCAAACCCAAATGACAATTTACAAGTATTAAATCAAATGTCCTGCTTTTGTGAAATCATTTTTAAAAAAAAAGTCATCTATGGGGGTTTACTTTAACATACGTGTGTGTGCTTGCATGCATATATGTTTGGCAGTCAACATATTCCCTAGTCGGTGCATTTCATAAGACTTGGCTTCCTCCATAGTGGACGGTAATGAAAAACAGCAGTGAAGGAGACCCGTGGTCAGGTCCCATGCTGACAACACACTGTTCTCTGATCTTGACACGCACGCAAGCATACACATATGCAGAGTAACAGAGTTAAGGATGTGCCGTAAACCTACTCCACAGTTAGCTTGAAATGTCACGCATCGGGGCCTCCGGAAAACGTGTGGTGAGGCAGCATTTGCCACAGTATGTTTCACCCACTTTTGATGGTTTCATAAAATGTGGCCTATAGACACATTTTATTAAGAGAGGCAGTGCTGTATTTTTGGTCAATTTGCTTAATGATTTGTCAACACGGATAGTTGCATAACATTCCACTGTCGTTCACATTGGTGTCATGCTGAAAACACTGTATGTGTTTTGACCAATTAGATTCACTGGAATAGCAGTTCACGCGGGCTGGGTACAACACGCTAAGCTCAAGGCGCACTCTAACACCTAAAACAGCACTCGGCAGAACCACCAAAAACTCTTGAATAAATGTAGCAGCCCACAGCTAAACATTAGGGATCTGACATGCTGTATTGCATGAAAACAGGATGATTTTTCAGTCTGATCCACTGTATCTTTTCAACAGCACAATACATTAGAGTATATCTTAAGATTTGCCCTGTCCCTCTGGCCAGAGAAAACAATAGCCCATTTATTTGGGAGAAAAAATGAATGGGATTATATTTCTTAAATATGAATGGGATATTCAAACTTAGGTTGACCAGTCTACCAACACATTTTCAACCCAAAATAATTAACTGGAATGAATCAATAAAAACAGGGACTGAAATACATTATGAAATATATCTACAGTTGCATAGACCTGCACTACATTATGAGGACCTGCATTAAGCAAGCTCATTCTGTTTGTCTTTTTCCATGTTTGTGTATAGGAAATTTGCCTGTTTGTCTAGCTTTAGAATTCCATTGAAACTGAAAAACTTGCTATAGGTTTGACAGGTTTTCAAACAGGTCAATCGCGTCATACCTTAGGAGGTCCAGCGTTTTACCTGGTTGGATTACCACATCAGAAATAACGACAGGACCCAGACCTGTCTTTCTTTCAAACCCCTCCGGGACGCATAATGTCACCTCTGTCATGGATAGATACCTTTTGGGTGACTTCACCCTTTAGAAATTTGTGAAGGAGAGCAGTCACGTGTGTACAAAGCAGGGTTGTGTGTGTGTGTGCTCTTTAAATGAGATTTCATCTGAAGTCTATTACGTCCATACAGTCTCTCCAAGGACCGACTACTACAGTAACAGAGAGATGTGAGTGATGTACTCACTTTAGCAGACAGCCTGCTACAGGTCTGGTTTCATTCTAATCACATACATTCACACAGAACAGGATGTGGGAGCTTGAAGTCAAGAATGAATTTCAGTGCCTGGTGTTTTATCACAGCAGGTCTGGAGAATTGCGCCAGAGCATAATAATGACGACATGTCTTTCAGTTTTACGTTAACAAAGACCTGATCAAACCAAAGATTAGCAGTCAAATTCATGACTCTGTATGACATTGACATGCTATACTCATTTCATTTTCAACCCACATGAAAGAATGCTGAGCCGTGGGAAGTTGAGGTGCTGGGGGGTGTTCCAGCCTCTTCTGACGAGATTCCGAATATCACTCCCTGGTTGGTGGGACGCTTGTGATTTCGGCCGTCGGGCACACATCGCCAGTGCGGTTCGATATTCATTAAATTCCACCACACGATCAACCATTATCAGCACCCCCTTATCAAAACATCCTCCCACGACCAGGGCTGCTGTAGGAATATTCCTATGTTATATACTAGCTAACTAACATAAAATTGTCTTTGGCGTTTAAGATATAGTGAATACGATTTAATGTGCTGTTTTTGCAGACATTATAATTTACTGATTTTGCATTGAGGACAATTTGTGCCCAAAATAATATATTGAAGATTTTTATAACTTCACCAAGAAAATAAGTTGGGGAGGGATAAGCACAAGCTAGTGAAATTCCTTTGGGTTATTTTGGTGCATTTTAGCATCTTTCACTGTAAAGTGAGCAACAGCTCAATTACAGTAACCCTGTACGCCATCTGAACAGCACAGTCTTTAGACACCTTGGCAAAAGGTAAAACCTACAAAACAGACACCACTGTTTGTATCGTATTCTATTTTTGGGAACAAAAAAATTTATTGAGATTGGATGTTTCATCCAGAGAAAATCTTCAATTCTATATCTATAGTTCAATCTTGCTCAATAGACTATCACTGCCTGGCCCCTGGGCTTCCTCTCCCTGTGCACAGTGGAAAAGTGGTAAAAGTCAATAAAAGGTCTAAAAGAAAAAGACATTAAGGCTTTTAGTTCTCTAAAGCTCTTGAGAAGAAAGTCACAAATTATACAATTTTGACCATCAGTTGAAGCATGTTACATATTTGTGCATATATAAGCACCATAGTAGTGAAGTTCATATGCTGTCATTTTAGGTAATTTTAAAAAAAGTCCTAGAAACTCCAAATCAAACTGATAAATGGTATTACTACTATATTACAGTGGCATAGTGTTAAAACCCTATTTCAATGTTAGTAAACAAGTCAATCAATTAAAATGTGTTTTTAAAACATTTAACAATGATTAATGAGATATATTTAATTTATTATAAATAAATATCAATTTTGTCACATGCTTTATTAACAACAGGTTTCCATCATCTAGTTTCACAGGCTTATGGCCTGAGGGTAAAAGCTGCACAAGGATTTGATGGTTCTGGACTTGAGGCAATGGTATCACAACCCAGGCCTGTCATTCTATAGCATAGAGAATAACTGCTGTATAGGTTCTTAACAGGACCTACAGAACAGGTAAAAGTACCGGCAATCTTTCTTGATGTCAACACAACACGTGTTTTACACACAGAATTTGACCAGGAGAGAATAAAAGCAGTCCACAGTCTTCTTACAAGGTAAGGAAACACATATCTGAATACATTATTTTCCAATTACATTTTAAAAGAGACTACCTTGAAAGGCCTAATAAAGGTGGTGCAAAACACGTTAAAATACTGAAGTTCTACAATAACTTAAAGGTTAAATGTAACATTACTACCCGAGTTGCATTTCAGTTATAATGAAGAAATAAGAATCCTTTACAGAAAAATGAATCCTCAGCAGTCGCAACGTTGAAAACATTTGCTAAACAATTAATTCACATTACAACTCACGATTATGTCCTTGGGACAGTTGTTTTTGTCAATAATATGTTCTAATCAGTATTTCCCTTATTAATTGCCATGAGAGTCATTATGACATCAGTAGCCCACTGATTAGAGAAAAATACCAGTAATCATACAATATCTCACAATGGATACTTACGACTCTGCAAATGTGTAGCCATAGATACAAAAAATAAATCAATGGATTGTAGACCATGGGGGATGAAAGACTTAGCTCACAGTAACAAAAAATGAATATAATTAGTGGATATTTCTCAAATTTGCCATTCTTTATGAATTGTGTATGTATATATACATCGTATCATATAATATATATCACATCTACAATGGACAACATGCAGTACTGTGTGGCTGTTTGTTTTCACCTTGCCAGAGCCTTTGACTGTGTCCATCATCTGATTCTATTGAATAGACTAATTAGACCTCAGGTTCTCAGAGAGCCTGGTTCGGAAACTACTTCTCTGACCATGTGTAATGTGTAAAATCTGTCTTAACCACTGACTGTTTTAATATCACACTTGCTGCTAGTGACTCCCTTATCCACTTCTATGCAATTACACTCTTGTGTACATCTGGGATCTAATGCAGCCACCTCAGGAGAGAGTTATTTTACGATTTGGATTTTTTTTCCTTCTCTACCACTTGCATTAATAAAATGTGCTCCAGGGCCCTAAGCACTTGTCTTGCATCCATTCCCTGTGTCTCTCACATTTACAGAATCGATTCCATCTATGAATTTGTATCATCATCTCATTTGGTTCAACTTACCTTCTATTGTTTTCATGAATGTTTTTTGTCTTGCGATTATCATGCGTGTGGCCAAGTTGTCATTGTAAAGGATTCTTACTTGGTTAAATAAAAGTGAAATAGCATTAAAAAAGTAAATACTAACTCCAGGTTTTAGACGTTGCTAGTACACTATAACTAATGGGTAGGGAGTATTCCTTTCAACGTCATTTACATAAAGTTAACACATGAACTGACTACTTTCTGGTTGATGCCAAGGTAATCCCCTTCTCCTCTAACACAAAGTACCATGACATTGCACTCTCTGATCACAGCCCAGTTACTTTCTCCCTTAGACTTGATGCCATTGTGCAGAAGATTTAGAGCACATGTATGATCAAATCTTGAAACTATGAAATGACACTCTTCTCCTAAAGATATTGTAGCGCAAACGCTCCCGGAACCCACAAATCAGCAGCCCATGAACGCACCCAACAAAAACTGCTGGTAGCTTCCAGTATCCTCCGGAGGCTTCAAGCTGGGCCAGCCCTGCCCCTACACAACTGCTTCCTCTTGGGACCACATCAGGGGAGGTATTTAAGGGCTCCCATGGAGCAGCATGGTAGCAATGTGGAACCAGGAACGGCTGCAAAACGGAGGAGGTAGATGGCCAGGAGATGTAGGGTGTCTTCTGTCACATCATCAATAAACAGTGACCCAGTGCCATTGGAAGCCATGCATGGCCATGCCATCACACTGCCTCCACTGTGTTTTACAGATGATGTGGTATGCTTCAGATCAAGCCTTCTCCATACTTTTATCTTCCCATCATTCTCGTAAAGGTTGATCTTAGTTTCATCGGTCCAAAGAATGATGTTCCAGAACTGGGCTGGCTTTTTTAGATGTTTTTTGGCGAAGTCTAATCTGGCCTTTCTATTCTTGAAGCTTATGGTTTGCACCTTGTGGTGAACCCTCTGTATTTGCTCTTGTGAAGTCCTATCTTTATGGTAGACTTGGATAATGATATGCCTACCTCCTGGAGAGTGTTCTTCACTTGGCTGGATGTTGTGAAGGGGTTTTTCTTTACCGTGGAAAGGATCCTACCATCATCCACCACTGTCTTCCGTGGGCGTCCAGGCCTTGTGTTACAGAGCGCACCAGTGGATTTTTTTTTTCTTAGAATGTACCAAACTGCACGCACATGAACTTACACGCACACCATACATAGAAACACAGACAGACCAACCGCATGACGACACGAATATGACAGGGCGAGGGACCACAATCCGCATCCAGACATTAGGCATGAAGCCCCGTTCAGATTAACTCTTGCAATCCGTTTCGCTGCACTGGACGCCATTCAGTCAAGATAGACCGTCACAATAGCAAAATTGGGTGGCCCTCTAGTGGTTGAAGTCTTCAATGTGAAACGCTAGGTCATGCTGAAAATTGTTAAAGTGCGACAACCTCGATGTAGGCCCAATCCCACTGTACCCCCTAAACCCTAAGCCCTGAACCCTCACAGACTTAACTGACATCACCTGGTAAGTGATTGAGTGCAGGAGGCTGCAAGGGCTCTAAATGCTATAAATAGTAATGGGACAGCACTTTGTGACTTGACGACGCTGAAACATGTTGCATACTATTGAGGGTTTGGGACTTTTTATTTTACATTTTTTACTTTCTTCGCGGCCAAGGCACTTAATAGACCGACTGCCTGATTTATATGTCTTGCAGGCTCTTGCCTTACAGAGTGGACAAGAGGTAATTGTCAATAACAATCTATATTTGTCAATAATCAATGTACTATGTTTGGTCAAAACAGCATTGTTAAGCAAAAACTAAAATAAATAGCTGAATATACTAGGTCTGTAATAAGGTGATTACTTTCCTCTGATTTAATTTGTTCTATGTGCCATCTTAAATCCTTGTTAATGTAGTGCAGTTTACCGTTCTTCTCTTATAAAGCAGGTTTGCTGAGATTTTTCTCTTGCATCCGGGCTTCCCCTGGAACCCCCGTGTTTCACGTCACAACGTTATGAACTGTGGGCAATTCCCTCAGGCAAAGTCTACAGAAATGCAGATTTACGAAAAGGATGCTTAAAGGGCTCAAAAGGTCTGCGAAAGAGCCCTTTCACACTTGAAGATTTGACAGTGGGACAGCCCTAAGCCCTCACAGGCTTAGCGAGAACGCACTTCAAAGTCCGTGAGTGTGGACATTGGGATTGGGCCGTAATCTCCTGCAGCCAGAATCTGTTCATTGAACCGGAAGTCACTGACCAAAGCAAACTGCAGTAGGTAGCGCATCGTCAATAAACACACATTCCTACAATACGTTCAGTTCCACTAGACATATGACCATGCACCATGGTAGCCCCCTGCAAACACCATTCCCGCGAAATAAAGGCGACAATTACCTTTCATTCTAATAATATCCTCACACTAAAGCTACTAAACAAATCATGTGACAATACCGATGGTTACACCATCACATTCTAAACCTATCTTGCGACAGTAATAATGGAATGTTCCCTTCTCAAATGATGCTATCGCAGACATGTTAAATCTAAGGTCAGACTCCAATCCTGCCAAATTACGATTTAACGTTTCCTATTACAGTCTGCTACACCCACCAGAATATATCAGCCATTGTTGCGCCATAAACAGCATGACGAAGCTTCTAGAAGACTTGACATCCACACAACGAGACACGCCAGTCGGTAAAGTCACGGTGAACACTATGCTGGAGGCCAGAGGCACCAGCCGCCGACATCCCATACTCTCTTCTATCTCGCTACCAGTGCGTTGCGATGACCACTCTTCAGCATCCAGCAGCAGCATGAGATTGCAAGAGAACAACGTAGCATTAGTACGGTACGTTCTAATAAAAAAAGCAATAAAATAAAAGTCTTCTACCGAATCGCGCCCCCCCTGGACTCGCAGCCACGACAGCAGCAGTAGAATAGTTGAGCAACTACAACTACCACGCCTGAGCAGCATACACCAGCAACTACTACATCTACACTGAATCTACCCTGCCTACAGACTAACACAACCATAGTTATCAGGTGTCCTATCCTATCCTTTGCGTCACTATCCTAGTGACGCAAAGCCTTACCGGAGCTCAAGTTGTTCACATCGGATCCCCTCCAGCTACATGAGCTAGCCAATGTAACACCCGCACGGATGCTACGACATGACATCCAGCATGTATGCCCGCAAGCATAGTGGAATGAAATAACTAAGGTTGGAATGATGACACCGCAATTCGACCCAGGACACGCCACATGAGAAATGAGCAGCACACGATGGACCACATCTAAATAGATATGTACCCATCAAGACGAAATACCAGATCATACAAACCGCATCCGTGGAATAAATGCACACGAGGCACATCGGGAAAGACGTCCAGCAAAGCACGATCCGCATAACCTCCAGGCAGGCCCACCGATAGGGGGGGACAAACGGGTCTGTTGTCCAGGGTGCAGGGTGGGGGGGGGGGCCCAGAACTGACATTGGGTTGACATTAAAGGGCCCATCTAAGATTATCTCGTCCCGGGCCCAGGCAAGACTGTCAGCTGGCCTGCCTCCAGGATCCGGAACGATGCAGGCCCCAAGCACCAGAGCGAAGGCTGAATCAGCAGACCATCCCCTGACGTCAGAATTTCCCCCTGAAGAGCAGCATGGCTTCAACCCGGAGAACTCAGGGATCCAGCACTTTCTTCCTGCTCGCAAGCGTGGCCTTTTCCGTCCCAGGAGGACGGAAGCCCCGAGATCTTCCGCGAAGATGGGCGAAGGCCTGCATGAACACCGAACCTGAGTTGTGGCCTTCAGCAGGAAATCGAAGAACCCTTTGTGATAGATCCCGGCGGCATAGCTACAACTAGGTAGCATAAAGATTGCCAATACTAGGACGAAGACGAATTCACCGATGCCCAACAGGACAGCTAATCACGGACGACAAGTAAAAAGATTCCGGGGGTGTGCACCTGCATGCAACTACAAGCTCAACACCGACTGAGTGAGTACCCTGATGTTTCTAAAGACAGGTTTGCAATCTGACATGTGATAAGAGTGATCCTGCATCAGCTGATCTATAGCTGCTCAATTACCACTCGGGTTACCTGGCTGAACTGGCTACGCTAATTTACTTTTTTATGTTTCACCACACAATAGTTGGTTGATAAGCATTCTGTCTATCCATGAAGTGTATACATTTGCCTAAGTTAGGCTTTAAGTATTTCCCATAATTTGGTTGTCATTGTATCTGTGTTGTTGTTAGAAATAAAGAAAAGTAGGCTAATGGCTTTCATATACTCACAAAACAACAGTTTTTTTTAGGTGTTTTGGGGTTTTGCTCCAAGAGAAATGAGAGTGAATGGCTTTAGGAGGACTCATCCAGATACAAAGCTCTGGTCTCTTCCAACTAGATGAATCCCAAAGACGTTGTCACAGGGGAAGGGCAACACACTGGAAGCAACGGGACTCCTGCAAACACAGCTGGGCATAATTCTGAGGAAATAGGAAAGTTCACTAGAATCATATCAACACCCACTGGTTATGTTACCTGTACATTATCAACTTTCATACCCATTGCATCTTGGGTAATTCTGGGAAAAGGATTGCGGTCCTTAAAGGAGTAGGAGTCAAAAACTCAACATTGTCACAAAGTATGTAACAAAGTTGCTATGAGTTCAAAACCAATATTTACTGCAAGATGAGTGAGGAAACAGAAAGTAATTTGTTTTCTGGTACATCCACTTTGTTTGATCAGAGTTGTTGACTGTGTGCCAATGAGGATGTGTCAGCATCCTGCTTCCCATTGACCTCTACTGCATTTCTGGACATGAAGATAACATCATTTGGAGTTTGAGTGCCATGACAATTAATAGAAGCCACAAGAGACAGCTCAAATATTGTTGTTGTTTTTAATCTTTTTTTTAATTATTCAAAGCACCAGATTTTTGGACTTCAGTGAGAGGGAAGTCAGAGGCTTTACCGTAGCATTGCCAAGGCATAGCGATTTCTCTGTAGCTTTTATTGTGCTGACACATCACCTGAGTGGATACTATTCTGTCGGCTGCAAACATCTAGGATGACGCTATGCTCCATGTAGAGCTCTGGGGGCAGTCTGTCAGAGGTTTTATTACCACCAATGTTCCCTCCACACAAGATAATAAAGTGCTTTTCCAAAAAGCATCCAAAGCTGATGTAGACCATGAAACTCAAGGTTCCTATTTATATTTTTCTTGTTTGTTTTGGATTTAAAGACACTCTGTGATTCTACTTGTAATGAAAATGACTATTATCTGATGATGGCTATGCATATTTCTCCAACCATCAGAATACCAATCGATCGAACAGCAGGTATGCATGATCATAGTTCTGTAAAAATAAAAAAATGTAAAAAACTCTTACCTGTCCCTCTTTTTCCAATTTCTCACTTTATTCTTCCTTCATAACTCTGGCCCACAGATTAAGGCAACAAATAATTTTGTATTTGTTCTTAAAACCCATGAAAAAATATCGGACTGGTCAGGAACGAGAGTTTAAAAACAGCATTATCCTTCTAACAACCTTCACTCAATTAGATTTTGTATTAAAAAAAAAACTGCTAATATGCCAAAAGATCCATCTCTCCTCCATGAACACACTGTTTTTATACCACTCATATCCACACTCACACACACACACACACACACACACATGCACGCACACACAGACACACACAGACACAGGTGTAAATGTGTAATTGGGAAGATGCAAGGCTTGGGTCGGGGAGCGTCTGATGCGGTTAACACAGTGGGACCAGGTTGTCTCATGCTCTTGATGTCTGTGGATCTGTCTGCAAACACACACAACACTCACGTCCAAACAATCTTATTGGCTTGCCCAGCCCTTTCAACCAATTAGAACAGAGGGAGGAAGAGCTGAAATCCAAACAAGAAGCACAACTGGATCAACAGCTGCATAGTACGTCCAACTATCACCTGAAAAGCAATGAGCCAGTTTGACAGCTTTGTACAATGGTATAAATATTACTATGCTGTAGGCTGAATGTGAATTGTGAATGTGAACTGTAAATCATGCTTTAATAGTGAAGGTGTTTAAGAAAGCATGACCACATCATCAGTCTTCCACCAAATTTTCCTTTTTCTCCATTGACCACTTCCGCCCCTTCCACCCCCAACCCATTCGTTATCCATTACTGCTCTATCTGTTTTAACCATTCCACATCTTCCCAAAACCTCATGCTACCCAGTCCATTGCATTTGGAAACAAACTCCAGTCTTCCTGTAACCCAACATTCAAATGCATTATATTTCTTTCTCTCCCACTCCCCATCTTTTATAGTTTAAGCTAGATCATCGTTTTCTTTCCCTCCCGTTTTCACTTTCTCTCTCTCACTCTCTCTCTTTCATAGTTCAGAGAGATCAGAAAGCCTCTGCAGCCATCAATCTATTAATGTTCATTTTAGAGTCCGAGGCAGATGAATTGTGTATATAAAACAGTGCCATAGCTGTGGGAGAGCACACTAACTCACTTCCTCACAGATACCTACCAACCACACACACAAACAAAACCTCCATTACATTAACATGGCGTGTGTTTGTGTGTGTGTGCTCATGTGCGCGTGCATGTGAGATGGAGCTCTTAGTTTCCTCAGGCCATGTCTGCCCTTCTCTTGTAATAGAGATATGGACTACTACAACTAAATGGATATTATTATCCATGAATAAAGTAACAGTGACAATGATTCAGTAGTCGTCCATATAAACCTCTTATCTAGCTGTAATTCATTTCTCTAACATGGATGTCAGGCATTAGACAACATTCCCACAACATGAGACCAACTATTTACCAGGAAACACAAGCTCTGACAAGCACAGCCACATCAACAAAGACATCTGTAACTTCGGTAATGTCCCAGTTGTTCGGTCCATGAATGTGTTGGAGTTTGTGGGTGTGTGTGTGTGTGTGTGTGTGCGCGCACATACGTATGCATGCGTGCGTGCGTGTGTGCGTGCATGCGTGTATGTGTGTGTGTGTGTGTGTGCTTGCACGCCCATGCATGTGCATGTGTGTATGAGAGTGTACAGGGATGTTGGGGGGCAGGATAAGGGAAGCGGGAGGCTGGCTGTAGGCCCTGGGAGGAGAACATTGGGCTTATCAGAACAGCCACATGGCCCCAGCTCTACTCCGCTCACTCACTGTCAAAGCTGCCATGCCTATACACTAGCCTCAGAGAGAGAGTGGAGGGTTGGGGAGAGAGGATGAAGGAATATGGTGTTGGACAACAGGAGGAGGGAGATGCAGAGATACATTGGGAGGGCGATAGGGGTTCATGGAACGACGAGGGGTGGGAGGGAGGGATGGAGCAATGGAGAAAACAGAAAGGGACGGAGGACGAGAAAGAAAAACAAAACTGAATGTGAAAGAAATGAAGAGTGGCGACAGAAAGAAGGGAAGGGAAACGAAAGTAAAGAAAAAGTTGATTTAGGCCTGAATTCAAATCTGGAGTGTTGTCAAATCGGTGAGCACCTGCTTGTGTAGTTACTAGTTCAAGGAAAGACAGTATAGACGTGTAGCCTACAGAAACAGTCCCACTAATATTAGAAATAAATTGCCTAAATAATTAAGACTTAAATCAGCCAAAGTAGAGGCAGCTTTGGTTTATTACTTACACGACTCAGTGCATCCAAAGGCAGTGTCTGCAATAGCTTAACCATGTTTATCACACAGGTTTTCTTATAGACCAGCTCTAACGCAGTTTCACCTTTGATATCACCAAAACAATCGTATGCAGATGCTGGCTAAATCACATCCAATTGAGTGATTACAGAAAATATGAACATCAAAAGAAAAAACATAAGCAGAAGGACAAAATAAAAAATGCCTTTACGAGGAGAAGCGAGGTGATGAGAAAAAGCAACAGCTCACCAAGGAGAGAAAGAACTCAGAGTGACTGAGTAAATGGCTGAATCACTGACAGACTGATTGACTGATGAGCGGTCTGGTTTGGTAAAGTGTGTCCTAGGGAGTGTCAGCATGTTTATGTCTAATAAGAAACCAGGTCAGTGGAGTGTGGAGGTCAGTATGAACTTCAATAGAGGAACCAAGACTCTGGGCTAAAGTTACTTTAGTACCGCACTAATCACAATGTCTCCTTTTAAACTGTCAGAGCTAGGTAGGGGGTGTCTGTGTGTGTGTGTGTGTGTGTGTGTGTGTGTGTTTGCTTGTACAAGTGCATGTGACATGGTGTGTATGAATGAGTCCAGCGTCTGTGTTTATGTGAGCTCAGCCATTGTGCACTTTCTGGCTATGTGAGCAGCTGTTACCATAGCAACCCGGGACAGAAGACTTTGTAAAGTGTCACTTGGATAAGGGTGGAAGGGAGGCCAGTGGTGTCCATTTCTACGCTGACCAATTTATCATGGAAGTATTTACTGACCAACAGGGCTCTAAACCTGTCATGTTTTGACAATGTTTCTTCATGTTGTGAGGAAATTTGGGTGGGTTTCAAGAAATGGGTTGGTGTCTTTTAGGAGATTTCTGTGTGGTCTTTTAGCACAGAAACCAAACATCTCACCTAATCCTTCTATGTATCTCTTTTGGGATATACACCAAGGTATGGGGATCAAAGGAAGTGCAAGAAAGATCCAAAAAAGAGTGGAGAGGAGAAACAGAGGGGTCGTGAGATGGCTGCTGTAAATATAAGGGTTTCTTTCATTAAAATGAGTGACAGCCTCATATGGCTATACCCACTTTAAATATCACTCTCTCTTTCTCTCTCCCTGTCTCTCTCTCTCTCTTTCTCTTTCTATGAAGACTTTCTGCCATATAGAAAAAAATGCATTATTTCTCAATCCCATCTTACTCTTTTTGCTCTCCCCCACCCACCCCTTGAGTCCAGAGGATATGAGGTGAGATTATCCTTGATGGCTTCACCATGTGGGAGTGGGCTATAAATCTATCACCACAAGACTAAATATAAGCCCATAGAAGCCAGGACAAAAACACTCTTACAAGTAACCACATATGCCCTGAGGGACAGAGGCCAGTAGGGAAAGGGAAAAGAGGTAGAACGAGAGAGGAGGTGTGCATGAGGAATACAGCTGAGGGAGTGTGATTTCTTAACCACCACAGAAGCAATCCTGTGGTCAGGTAGGGGCCATAGCTGTGGATAGACTATCACATTTCATTTGTCTGACAGGGCCTGAGGGGACCCCAGGGGACCCGCTACTGCAAGAGAAGAGCATCTGCTAAATGACTTACGTTTTAATGTAAATGCAACAACAGAGGCTTATTCAGACTCCTTATTTGATGATGCAGAACTTTTAATACATGTAGATAATTGATATAGAAAGATAAGACATGGTGATTGAGTGTAGAGCCATTTTCCAGTCAAACCACACTGACTTAATGCTGAATAGTGGCTCTGTGCATACAGGTGCATTTGTCACATCTGAAACGTACTGGTTGGCTGCTGCTAGTGTGAAATACCTTCATGTAATTTGTAAAACATTTCATTAGGTATCGGATGAAAACAGGGAAATATACATATTCAGTGCCTTGAAAAACTATATGGTTCTTTTAGCTTTCTTAATGTTTTTGCATTTTGTTTCCAGACCTTTCATCAGAACCTAATATTAAAAAAGGGAACCTAAGTGAACAAATACATAACACAACATTTAAATACTTATTTAATTTATTTAATGAACAAAGTCATGCAACACCCCAATGCTCACTGGGGAAACTGTGATCACCACATCACCCTCAATAACAGGATTTGCACAATGGCTACAATCAAACACCTGCAGTTGTTGTTGATCAGTCCCCTACATCACTGTCAAATCATTTTGGCCCACTCCTCCACGCAGAACTCAGCAACATCATTGACTGATTGCTTCAGGTCCTGCCACAACATCGCAATGACATTGAGTTTGACCGTTGACAACACAAGGCAATTCCGAAACTTGGAATCTCTTGCTTTTTGGCAATTCTGATTACGGCTTGCTTGTGTGGATCGCCTGAAGTTCTCTATAGACTTGTCTGATACAGGGCAGAATGCATGGTTCTTCCAATGATGGCAAGTGTTTCAGGTAATGAGGCAGTAGAGCATCTCCATAACGTCATACTACCGCCTCCAGTGTGGAGTGCAGCGTTTGGCTTTCCAAGATCATAACAGGACCCATGATATGGGTCCGATGCCGTACAGAAATCGTCACTCTTGACATGTATCTATAGAACATTCTTTCGTGGAGTCTTGACAGTCTTGACAGTAACTATATAATACACTAATTCCTCATATAAAGATGCAAAAATGTCAAAATGCAATATTTTTTGTCGTTGAAATAATAGGAATTAGGCATTGTTATGGAGTTGCAGTTTATTTGAAGTCACGTTCCAACCAAACAACGCATTGACTTAATGCGGAGTGAGGAATAGGCTCTGTGGGCGCAGGTACATTCATCACATTTGAAACCTATTTGAGTCGCCTGCTGAGGCAGTTCTCCTAGTGGGGATGTGAAATATCTTCATGTAATTTCTGAAATGTTGGTATTAGATGAAAACAAGGTAATGTATGATGGTAATATTTAATGGTTTACCACAGAGTATCCACTGAAAAAGTTGAATATTTCTGTGGCCAACGCATGCAACATGACCCAAGTTATGACACTACCAACCAGAATGTTCACCAATAAGTCTGGGGTCACAACACCAACCTGTGTTGATCATATGTTTTACCAAATGGCTGAGCAATGTTGTAAAGCCATATCAGTAGCACTAGGTTGCAGTGACCATGAACTGGTTTCACAGAAGCGAGAAATCTAAAAACCAAACGTAGGGCCTAAAGTAGTTTTTGAAGAATGTATTTGTTAAATCATTCATGCACATATTAAAGAAGATTTTCATTTTTTCCCACTTCTTGGTATATGGTTCCTCACCTTGTAAAAAGTCTACTGACCAAGAGAAACTGGTTCAGTTGTCTTTAACCATTAAAAAGCCTGTCAACTTTAACCACCACTAACTAAAAATCAATGGAAGGAATGTGAGCATGTTTACTTTTTAATGGCTCAATTATTTTCAAAGGGTAACAACAATCAGAGGGTCACACCATGGATACATGTTGAGATGTGACTTAAGAGTGACTTAACGTGACCACTCCCCCAAGGAGGAGTTAGGGTGTGGGGATCTCCATTCAGTCCCAAGATAAGTTGCCTACTTTAATCATTACCTGACAACAGCTGAATTTAATTGGGTAGAATTCTTTAAAAAAAATGTGTGGTTGGTCATTTTGCATATACGTTCATGTCATCTGAATTAACACAAACTGCATCATAATTTAAAGGGAAGTTAAACAAAAACACATTTTAACACTTCCCTGGCCATTTGTGATCACCCCAGATGTGTTTTGGGCCAGGCGCATGAGTTTTTAGATGCAGCTCATGAATGAATTCTAGCCCCACCTTCCCCATAGAAACCACAGTCTACGCCAAAGTCCATCATACATTCCAACATGCATTACAACAACACTCACATGCATCCCATGACCAGAATAGTCCATGCAATGACATTCTTTATAGTATTTCTTAACTAGATTATTTAACTCGGCAAATATTTCCTTATTTTCACATTGAAATCCAGGAAGCAATGTTAGATTAGTGTGCATTGTGCGCTGGGACCTAGTTTAGGAATTGGGTGTGAACTTGGGAGGTGGGTGTGATTTCAGATTGGGGATGTGAACAAGACGACACCGCAATCAAACTTCTGTGTTGTTGGACTAATAAACTTTTACTTACCGGTAATGGAAAAGGGATTGTGTTCAGTATTGTACAAGCAATGCAGCTAATGGAAAAGGGAATTGCATGATGCAAAAAGGTTAGTCTGTAGGAAAGGACAAATGTTACCATTACTGTAGCAAACAAAACATTTGTGAATGGCAAAACATTTTAACTTTCTAGCTAGCTAAATTACGTTTTGACTAACGCACCTTTTGCCTGTGCCAACAACAATTTCCTGTTGTCCTGATTTCCTTTCTTGAAGACCAATATTAACATTGTTTTTCTTGAACACCCTCATTAAGCCTCCTATAATTATCTATCTAAGAACCACAAAAAGTATCAGATGAAAGTAAATGAAGGAGTTTCTATTAGCATGAAGTAAGTTGTTTTTCTGTTAAACTTCTAAGATCCAAACCAGATGTTTTTTTGATAATTCAGTGTCAAGACATCACTTGTGGGTTATGCAACGCTAAATACACATTGTTTTTCATACATTGTAGACGTTTTAAAAAACATTTAGGATTTAAAATGTCAAAAAACAAAATACACATGCAATGGACCTAAAAGCCACTAAGGTGTTTTTAGGGAGATGTGAGTCAGCAGCTTGATGCAGTGGCACCATGGACAACAGCACACTGTTTTGGTAACTTGTGTTTCTTTCATCATGTCCTCCTCTTTCAACTTTAGCCTAATAGTTATATAACTATTGTGTAGCCTAACCATGTTTATGTTATTCATGTTTGTTTTGAACTATTAATGTATTAATGTTTTGAACTGGAATGTATTTTAAGGGGGAAAAACAGCATCTACTGTATGCATTAATGTATACCCCTTTTACACCCCCAAACTTGCTCGCTTACCTGGAAAATAGCAGATTCAAAAACAAGTTAGACAAGCTAACAAATGATTTATCTCACAATATTATCTGAATAAAAGTGATTTCTTCCGTTTTGGTAAAATTAGTGAGTCACTAAATGGCGGGCATGATTGTGGGAAGATGAATTGATCAAAGGTTGCTGTCAAAGGCTGACTGCGAGTGCAAGAGATCCAGATGAAGTACCAGATCCAGATGAATTAACAGATCCAGATGAATTAACAGATCCAGATGAAGTAACAGATGCAGATGAAGTAACAGATCCAGATGAAGTAGCAGATCAAGATGAAGTAACAGATCAAGATGAGGTACCAGATCCAGATGAAGTAACAGATCCAGATGAATTGTGCCCATCAGTAATAGTGGCTTGGGTCAAACTCTTATCAGGAGGTCCTGAGGCTACGAAAGGGGGGCTCCAGCACCACCAGGACCCCTACTTTCCACTGCTATGCAGGCCGTATGCACCTTTGCTTTACATTTTTATCAGAACTAAATAGTGTAAAACACATAAAAGCAGAACTATTAATGCACGTTTAATAATTAAAAAGGACAACATGTAGATCTGATCATGCGGAAGTTATGTTGTTTATGAACTAAACAAGGGCTCTGTTCGGCCTGCATGACAGATCTGTATGTCAGTTATTTTAAATAGTTTTACTCCCTCCTGAGATCTGCAATCACAGATCAGGTTGGATCTCAACTAATGGGGTCCTACTTTAACCCGTGAAAACCGCTTGCACACACACTCACAATCTAATACACACTAACACACAGACACAATCACATTGTAGTGGTTGTGTTTTAAATGTGCTTGACTGTTCTGGACTATCAGTGCAGTGTCTTGTTATTTGTCATGTGTTGTGTGGTACCCAGGAAGAGGAGTTTGGCACGAGCTAATGAGGATCCAAATAATAAACACACATTCACAGGTGCGCATTGAAGGGATGGAAACCTCATTTCATTTTGGCCTGACCAGGCACACACACATGCAAACACACATACAGTGGATATAAAAAGTCTACAAACCCCTGTTAAAATGCCAGGTTCTTGTGATGTAAAAGAATGAGACAAAGATAAATCATGTCAGAACGTTTTCCACCTTTAATGTGACCTATAAGGTGAACAATTCAATTGAAAAACAAACTGAAATCTTTGAGGGGGAAAAATAAAAAATAAAAAACTCACAATAACCTGGTTGCATAAGTGTGCACACCTTTAAACGAATACTTTGTTGAAGCACCTTTTGATTTTATTACAGCACTCAGTATTTTTGGGTAGGAGTCTATTAGCATGGCACATCTTGACGTGGCAATATTTGCTCACTCTTCTTTGCAAAAGCGCTCCAAATCTGTCAGATTGCGAGGATATCTCCTGTGCACAGCCCTCTTCAGATCACCCCACAGATGTTCAATTGGATTCAGGTCTGGGCACTGGCTGGGCCATTCCAAAACATTAATCTTCTTCTGGTGAAGCCATGCTTTTGTAGATTTGGATGTGTGCTTTGGGTCGTTGTCGTGCTGACAAGTGAACTTCCTCTTCATCGTCAGCTTTCTAACGGACGCCTGAAGGTTTTGTGCTAAAATTGCTTGGTATTTGGAACTGTTCATAATTCCCTCCACCCTGACTAAGGCCCCAGTTCCAGCTGAAGAAAAACAGCCCCAAAGCATGATGCTGCCACCACCATGCTTCACTGTGGGTATGGTGTTCTTTTGGTGATGTGCAGTGTTGTTTTTGTGCCAAACCTTTTGGAATTATGGCCAAAAAGTTCAACCTTGGTTTCATCAGACCATAACACATTTTCCCACGTGCTTTTGGGGGACTTGATGTTTGTTTTTGCAAACTTCAGCCAGGCTTGGATGTTTTTCTTTGTAAGAAAAGGCTTCCGTCTTGCCACCCTACCCCATAGCCCATTCATATGAAGAATACGGGAGATCCTTGTCACATGTAGCACACAGCCAGTACTTGCCAGAAATTCCTGCAGTTCCTTTAATGTTGCTGTAGGCCTCTTGGAAGCCTCCCTGACCAGTTTTCTTCTTGTATTTTCATCAATTTTGGAGGGACATCCAGTTCTTGGTAATGTCTCTGTTGTGCCATATTTTCTCCACTTGAAGATGACTGTCTTCACTGTGTTCCATGGTATATCTAATGCTTTGGAAATTCTTTTGTACCCTTCTCCTGACTGATATCTTTCAACAATGAGATCCCTCTGATACTTTGGAAGCTCTCTGCGGACCATGACTTTTGCTCTGAGATGCAACTAAGAAAATGTCAGGAAAATCCTACTAGAACAGCTGAACTTTATTTGTGATTAATCAGAGTCACTTTAAATGATGGCAGGTGTGTAATGACTTCTATTTAACATGAGTTTGAATGTGATTGGTTAATTCTGAACACAGCCACATCTCCAGTTATAAGAGGGTGTGCGCACTTATGCAACCAGGTTATTGTAAGGTTTTTATTTTTCATTATTCCCCCATTGAAGATTTCAGTTTGTTTTTCAATTGAATTGTTCACATTATAGGTCACATTAAAACTGGAAAAAGTTCTGACATGATTTATCTTTGTCTCATTCTTTTACATCACAAAAACCTGTCATTTTAACAGGGGTGTGTAGACTTTTTATATCCACTGTACATACACACACATACACACACATGCGCACACGCACACAGACACACACACACACACACGCACACAGACACACACACACACACACACACACACACACATACACACACACCTCTGTTTGTGATCTATCTCAATTCCACGCCTCAACAGATTCAATCAGAGGGAAGCCTTTGTTTGTCCTTCTTTCTGCCGTTTTATTTTCCTTTTCTATCTCTTTCCCCCGTCGGAGCCAAATCACTTCAGTCTGAATGTTCAGAAGTTGAACTGTGGAACTAAACACAAAGACAAACCTGGGACTGCAAAATATCAACTAAACATCCGCGGCTCACCTAAAAAACAGGGAGGAAAAAGTTGAGTGAAAGTACCCGTTTATGGATATACTATAGGTGAAACAGGACTGTGTGTGTGTGTGTGTGTGTGTGTGTGTGTGAGTGTGTGTGTGTGAGTGTGTGTGTGTGTGTGTGTGTGTGTGTGTGTATGTGGTTTCCAAAAAGAAAAAAAGGTGTAGAGCAGTTTGAGTATAAATCTCCCCTTCCAATCTGTGCAGAGACACAGCTGTAAGTCAGTCACTCTGTCACCTGGACCAATATACAAACAAAACACTGTAACTCACACCCCCCTTTCCTCTGGGACATATGCATATGTTAGAAATCTCAATCAATGTGGGACAAAAAATAAGTGTAACTTTTACCCTTAGCCTAACACGCTGGTGATGTCAACGCAGGGTCCAACTGGTCGTTTTGTATCCTTCTAGCACTTTTCTGTTACACACATCCACGCGTGCATGAAGTCTGGTTTACATTAACTATGTCTTAGCTAACCGTCTAAATGGATACTTCATGAAGTCTGGTTTACATTAACAATGTCTTAGCTAACCGTCTAAATGGACACTTCATGAAGAATCTGTCAAAGATCGGGACATGTGTCCTGTGAGACTCACCTGTCAATCTGTTCTGTTTCTTTCAACACTGCTAGCTAAACCAGGAAGTCAGTTTTGACTAATGCACTTAGAGTAAAATGCTCTGGATAACAACCAGAAATAGCTTTCGGGTGCCCGACCCATCCGAGTAGCTAGAGAGGGATAAGACGAGGAATCCTTCGCATGTCTTAGTTCAGGGGATGCGAGGACAGTATGCCCAGTGATTCCTCTCGGTTATGACTGGCTGTGACCCACCATAGTATTGAACCCAGAGTGTAGTGGCACTTTGATATTGTGATGTCGCACACTGTAATACAAACTGATGTTAATTTTTTCCCCAGTATGATTTTGAATTATAAAGCCAGGATTTCTTGACAGTGATGCAATTTGAATGTTGGGTCTGCCTCACAATAAATACATTTGTATTCATGAAGTACAAACCTGTGTTGGCTGGTTTTCAAGACGTTGTTTTCAAGGACAATAATCTTGCTTAACGCAGAACCAAACTATTGGGTGATTTTGTTATATGCACACTGACAATATGCTTCTGTACATCCATCCATGAGAGATTGCAAGGACACATAGATGGGGAATGAGACTGACCAACTGCATGAGACCGACTAACTGCAAGAGACCGACCAACTGCATGAGACCGACCAACTGCAAGAGACCGACCAACTGCATGAGACCGACCAACTACATGAGACCGACCAACTGCATGAGACCGACCAACTGCATGAGACTGACCAACTGCATGAGTCTGACCAACTGCATGAGACTGACCAACTGCATGAGACTGACCAACTGCATGAGACTGACCAACTGCATGAGACCGACCAACTGCATGAGACCGACCAACTGCATGAGTCTGGGCAACTGCATGAAACCGACCAACTGCATGAGTCCGACCAAATGCATGAGACCGACCAACTGCATGAGACTGACCAACTGCATGAGACTGATCAACTGCATGAGACTGGCCAACTGCATGAGACCGACCAACTGCATGAGTCTGACCAACTGCATGAGACCGACCAACTGCATGAGTCTGACCAACTGCATAAGACCGACCAACTGCATGAGACTGACCAACTGCATGAGACCGACCAACTGCATGAGTCTGACCAATCGCACTAAAATCCCAAAACCCCACTTTTGTCTGTATCTCTTGTTCACTGTTTTTCTCTCTAGCCCTCTCCCTTCCTCTGTCTCTTCATTGGTTGTTTCGTCTATCTGTTTGTTTTTCCTCTCACTCTCCCTGTTTGTCTCTCTCTCTTTCTCTCTCGTTTGTCTCTCTATCTCCACCTCTCCTCTGTCTCACCCTCCCTCTGTGTCTCACATAAAGCTTGCTGTGCTCTGCTGACTTTTATATGACAGTGCCATTTTCTGCTGGAGCTAAAGAACAACACACAGAGTAGTTAAAATGTCATCAGCCATCTATCTCCCCCTCCCTCTCTCTCTCCGCAGTAGTACCTCGAAAACTAAACTTGACCAACTACTCAAGTTTCTCTAACAAACACCCTCGACTACACCTTAAATCCAACCATCAGTCACTCTGTAACCCAAACTTAAACATGCCAGTCCTTGTAACCAAAATGTTTTAACCACACCAACCCCATAACCCAGTCTTAAAGGAATAGAGATTGATCTAAAATCATTTTTAGGTGAAATTCCCCTGACCTGGAGGTGTCTGAAGACCCATGCTGTCATATGTGTACCTTGCAAGAAAAGACTTTGAATTTCAGTGTTAATCAGAATGAAATGTATCAATGTATCAAAAAACAGAATCAATCAGAATGAAAAGAATCAACATATCATTTGTAATTCAATAACATTAGAGAATTGGTTAGGGGTTTGAATAGTTTTGCAAGGCAGTGTATTAATAAATACTGTATGTGTATACAGGAGGGTGACAAATTAAAATAAAAACATGAGTAAATTAGTAGAGGAACATACTGTAGTGAATGCAGATGCTTCCATGCAGGTGTACTGCCTGATACAATTTAGCAATCATCATACTTTCCCGCTCTGTGGCATGTATTAAAATGCTGAGCAGGCCCAGTTGACCTCAATTTTGGATCAAGATTGTAAGTGGAAAAGATCTAACACCAGAGGTGGATTTGGTGTAAAAAGAGTCACAGTCACGCTGAAAATAACCTAATCCCTACTGTGAAGTATGGTAGTGGATCTGTGATGTTGTGGGGCTCTTTTACTTCCAAAGGCCCTAGGAAGGCCCTGAGTTTCTTTATTAAATGCAGGGGTGACAATAATTGTACCATGCATGTTTTTGAATAAAATATTTATTTATTTTTTGTGTTCAAACTATTTTCACTCAATTAAATTTTGGCTTAGAGCACAGTGGTCCTCAACTGGTGGGTCACTGCCCCACTATGGGTCTAATGAGGTTTTGAATGGGTCTGTGTTTCAAGTTTTATTTTTATGTTTATATAATTAATAATTTATGTATTTACCAGTCTGAATTCAAACAACTAATGAAAGGTAGAACATGTGTTAGAAAATAAACAATAAACTATGAACACAAAATACAATACTTTTAAGTTATATTACATAAAAAGGTGGGTTTCCAGTGGGTTTTTGGAAAATGGGCAGGGACTCCGCTGTCCTAGCTTCACCAAAGGGGTGCCAGGACAGCGTTGGCAGAAAAAAGAGCTTGAGTAGGGTTGTCAGGTTTCGCCATAGCCTAAAGGCACTTCCGTTTGCTGCTCTGTATTGTTTTGTGGATGCAAGCTTCAACTACAAGCCAGTAAAAGTTTGTGGAGGAGTGGGGTGATATGGGAGAACAAGTTATCCAGAAATATTGGAAAGCACCTTTCTGGATAACTTGCAGGGGTTTGATGGTACATACAGGGAGCTCAACCAGAATCAAAATCACCTTTAACACCTAAGTCAGTTTACAAAAACTCCAAATGTTCCTTGGTCTAATGGTGCTGCATGTGGGAGACTACATTTAGTGACTAAGAAAAGTTGACATACAATTTCTGGAAATACAGTGGGTGGTAAGTATGTAGAATTGGATTTGCTTAATATGAATATAGATTCACAGTTGATGTACACATTTCCAGTTAAGCAGCGTTTTGAGTGCAGTATAAGGCAGCCGTTTAGTTAATAGATTGGAGCTGGCTTGATTTGTTGAACACTGAGGTGCAGTTGTAGTCCAGAGTTGGTGACTGGATTAGAGTCATTATTCCTGTATGTGCTAAGGTCGTATTTCATGCATACATACAAATGTATAGCATGAACCTGCGGAAACAAGTCACCGCCTAAATATTTGCGGGTGTTTTTTAGACAATAAATCATTTTAGAACCATTTGCCAGTGCCTCGGCACGTGGTTGCATTCAAGTAAAAGTGAACCACCAAGATAGTCCACACCTCCCAAATTCCAATGAAAACAATGGGGCATGGTTCAAAGTTTAGGAATTCTTCTCAGATTCTTCTCAGCTAGGGATTCTTCAAAACCGAATGGTAGCCTTTATAGTCACTAAAGAATATGTTTGTTAAATTGTTTGAGTGGCAGATTATTTATCATTAAAAGCAGAGTGATTTATTGTGGAGCGGGAAAGTGGACATTGAACTCAAAGAACTGTGTGCAAGGAGTAGTCCGTGTGCAATGACTAGGATTTCTGACCACTCAACTCTGCGTATATACAATTGCATCTATTACTTTGATTCCAACTCAGTATTATAGGTGGAACATGCAACATCCCGCAGGATAGGATCATGGGCTTCATCCCCAATCCAACCTGAAGACATCTAATTGAAGTACCCTCAATTTGAACCACTTGTATGATGGAAATACATCAGGTATAGCTTGCATTCCATCACAAAGAATAAAAATGCAATAGCACAGCGGGACATTTGGTCACCATTGATCCCTTCAAACAAATGAAGCCCATTATGCCTGGGGACATGATGGCAAGACACAGCCAGACAGCTCCAAACACAGCAGCTACACACTGATATAAGCTCTACAGTACCTCTGAAACACAATGTGCGTTGTTTTTGTTGTTTAATGGTGGTGAGGAGGTGAGGAGCCAGGCAGGAAGATGACACGTGGTTCTTTTCTCTGGTAATTACACCCTACCAACTCATTATCTCCCCAGATTAGAAAACCTAAAGCAGCTACCACATTGTGGAAACAGCCTAATCAATATGCATTATGTGTGCGTGTGTGTGTGTGTTTGTGCGTGTAAATGAACTAAAGACAGAGACAAGCACTTTCCGTTCTCTACAAAAGACAATTATATCATCCACCAGAATAAAAAAAAAACCTGCCTTTGGTTCAGTGTAACAGATTGTACTCTTTCCCCCAAGATGTTGTGCGAGAGATACATGAAACCATACCTGACTTTATTAACACACAACACTGAGGTCCCCCTAACACCGGTTTGCGGCCATTATTAGGGAATAGAAAAGGGTGAAGCCATGAGACATCAGGTAAGCAATGTGTGATTCGGCTAATTCCTCTTCATTTTAGTAATTTGGCAGATGCTCTTATCGAGAACAACTTACAGGAGCAATTAGGGTTAAGTGTCATGCTCAAGGAGAGAAAGATACATTTGTCTCCTTGCCGGCTTGGAGAATAATTTCAGCAACCTTTAGGTTACCTCAGATCTGTAGCCCCAGATAGCCCCTGGTTATCTGCTGCCTCTTACTTGTCTCCTCTAACCTCTCTCCTCTTACCGCTCTCCTCTGGCCTCCTTTTGAAAAATGTTCAATGGCTTTTGAGGAGAGGTTGCAAGGAGAGTATATTTGCATGAAAATGCATTTATATCAAATGAGACATCCTTTTCCACCTTCTCCACTCACGCTACGTTTATCAAACTGCAATTTTTTTTCTCATTGTATTGGTTATTCAATTATAATTTTTGGAAAAAATATGTAAGTAGCATATTGTTTTGTAAAATGTGTGCATGGTTTTCTCCTTCAACAAAAGACAAATGGATTCAAAGGGGGTGTGGGAGATAAAACACTTCCGTGGTAGGATCTAAAACTCTCCTTGATCAAAGTCAACTAGCCTACAAAAATTATCTCATTGACCACTCCATATTATCACTTGCCATTTTCCAGGACACGCAGGACAGAGGATATTTACAAGATAAGAAAATCCTTATATCACAGAGGATTTAGGAGTGATAGCAATTATGTTATAAATAAGGCAGCAATAATATCGCAGTAATTAATTTTTAGTGGTTAAGAGTTAAGGTTTGGGAAAGGCAGAATAACAGAATAACATAAAATAATGTGCATTCAGAAAGTATTCAGACTCTTTTGTAATGTTTTGTATTAGCAGGACACAGAAGAGTATAAAAGGAGGTTCTTTAATCTAAGTAATTACAGGAAACATCCAAGAACAATAAGACAAGAACAAGGATCAGGTCCAATCAATTGAATTTACCACATGTGGACTCAGGGATGATCAGTGAAAACAGGATGACAAAGGGCCATAAATACTTGTAAAGGTATGCAAATGTTTTTTTTATTTTTTAATACATTTGTAAAAAATTCTAAAAACCTGTTTTTGTTTTGTCATTATGGTTTATAGTGTGTAGATTAATGAGGAAAAATAAGTGTCATTCATTTTACAAGAAGATGGTAAAGTAAAATGTGGAAAAAGTGAACGGGTTTCAATACCTTCCAAATGCACTGTATCTTGTACTGGGAACGAAACCATCCATCTCTATCCATCCACCATCCCTGTCTACAGAGCCTTAGCAAGCCATCAGCCAACGTGCTGGTAGTAGTGCTCATCAATGCCCCTACTGGCTGTTTTTGAAAGACATTCCCAACATACTTGATACCTGGTGTTCGCCTCATAACTTGAGCTACCATGCGGCCATTACAATGAGGAAGATTTCTTTTAGACATTGAAGGCAAGTTGGCACTGTGAATTACTGAACCATACCGGCTTTTCTGTTCACTGTCTTTATTTGTGTAGTGCTTTTATGCATTTAGAGAAATTGGTCTGTCTCACCTAGGCCAACTATTTGTATCCTTCTCAAATACAAACACCTACTCACAGACACACACCAACATATGGATATCACTCCTTTATAACTAATAATGTGTCAATGTTTCCAATACATTTATTCCTTTCTTTTTAAACTTAAAACCTCCTACCCTTCCATCTCTCCTTCTGATGACTGACAATATGTATCTAACCAGATGTTCTGATGTGGGTCTGTAGAATGTGTTGAGTGTGTTGGTACTAGTTGCCTAGTAACGAGGTCATCACTGTAGCATTATGGGTAGGTCATGGACACTGGAATGGCAGCTGTATGCTAGCTGGTACTCGAAATAAACCATAAACTTTGGCAAAGAAAGTCTGTGATAATGGAGAGGCATGTGTTTACCACTGTCAATCGAAAGACAGAAATAATACTGAATAATCATGTCTCCACAGGGAAATTGCTAGCCAAGAGATGTGACTTTAGTGCTCTTACCAACAAACTAATCAGAGATTGTGCGGCATTCAAAATAATACAACCCATACACAGCTGCTCAGTGAAAAGGAACATTGCAAACAGCTGTTAGCATCTGCATGGTACATGAGCAATCAGAGAGGAGCAACCAAGATCTGAAGAAAGCAGCAAAAGTGTGCTCAGTGCACCCTATTCACCCCAACTGTGGTGGGCAGTACTACTTACCACAACAGGTGCCCTACTTTCGGCAAGCACTGCAAGTAATGGAACCACTCTAAGTACTGCAGGTCTTCAACAGTACCAACAGACCCCCACCTACAAACAGAACAGTAGCTACTGTTCAACCCAATCCACACAGAGGCACATATTCACACAGTTTCAATGAACTGCTGGGGATGCAGTAGACAATGGAACCAGCAGATTTTCTATAAATGGAAAGCACTGATACCATATCAGAGTGGAATTATATTCACAATTCTCTCTCTTTGTGATAAACTATAAACTTTTCCAAATTCATCCCAGGCTATAGTCAGGTAATTGATCATCATGAAAAAGCAATTTTTTCTAAATTAATTACACATAAAAACTGAATTGCATATATATTCGCTCCATTTAAAATGTTTCCTCTACTTTTTTCCCAACAGTGGGGGGAGGGGGTTGCGCGCCGACATGCCAACATCAACATCACAAAAGACTCAATGTGTGAAAGGCTACAAACATGTTTTTAATGTTTTGAAAAAAAAATCCTCCCTGTACACCAGTCTGTCAACTTTATTTTCTTAACATTATTTGACAATACTTTCTTAACATAATTTCCTAATGATAACCTAAGTACTCCCCCTCAATCAACCATTCTCTAAAACTGTTCATGAATCGCCTCCTAATAAAAGCAACTAGCTACTTACTAATGAGTCAATATGAATTCCATGTACAGTATGGTGTGTTGCATTGGGGGTTAAAGAGGGGGTTGAATATATAGTTTTTCTGGATGTAGCACACAGTGCCCTAAGATTTCACATTTTATTTGTAACTTTACAAACTCTCCTGAGTATTTCATACAAAACATTTACTGTGGCACTGAATTGTTTTTCCGCAAAAAGTATCCCTGGTGCATTACAGTGGGGGGGAGGATGGTGGAAAATATAGTGTGGTTGGATTTGTAACACAATCCCTCTCCAAAAGTAAAGAACACAAGCAAATGAATAACTATAATAACATCAAAATAGGATTTTTTTATATTAGATATGTTCTCTATATTAACTTACTTAAGCTCTAACCATTTCTTAATGTACTTTACCTTATGTAAAGTATTATTTAAATACTAATTTTGTTTTGTGTATATTTTTCCCATGTAGTTTTTCCTTTGAATATTTACACAATACAGACTATATATACACCGCATACTTTTGTTTTGAAGGCAAAACATGAAAACCGGAGGTCTTACTGTTGCAGCCGAATCTTTAATTTTGCCTACATGTTGCTAATCTAATGTAGCCAATTATTGCTATTGAGTTGTGACAGTTAGCTATTTAGTTAGCTTTTTACCTTTGGTTGTCGCTCAGACAATGGCTACCTTGTTTATATCGATGTGACAGCCACATACTGACAGCACAGGCACAGCCAGTTACATTTCTCTGACCTCACTCACTTGCTACATACTCCTAAAGTCGGGTGCAGGACGTTGTTGTTCTACTCTGCTACTTGTGTGATAGTAAACTGCGCGTGGTGGTAAACTGTGCGCAACTTGGTAAAAAAAATAAAAATCTCGAAAATAGGTTGTTCAAAAAAAAAAGGATTCTAAAATTGGATTAGATCACGTAATCCAGTCTTGGTTTTGATCTGGATCCAACCTTCAGTATGTCTTGTTCAAAACTTTTTAGTAGGATTGAGACCTTTGATCATAAAAAATCTGGATTATTCTGATCCCAGCACAAGGGTGGATACTGGGTGGATTTCAAGAACAAAATGTAATAATGTGTACCCTGAACACGTTGGTGCTTTTTAAATGCCATAATATTCTATTAAAGTCTTTGTTCATAGAATCGGAGAAGAGTGCCGTGGACGTTGTTTGCATCAACTGTCGTCCAGTTAATTATACCCTGCTGTCCACTGAACACCGCTCCTACCACACCTGACGCCAGAGCAGCACTCTTCCTTCTTTGCACTTATAAAATGTAATAAAACTTTAAAATTGGTCAAATAATATAACATTTGTATCATGTAGTATATTTACACTTTTATTTTGCACTGGATTTGTTGAACTTTTACAATGATAAAGTAGATATAGTAGCCATTAGGCAACTTATTAAACCTTTCCGTAAAGTAAGAAAATGAAATAATCCCCCAAATAGCTGCCAATATCAAACCAAAATAATCTATTTAATTTTAACTGTCATTTATCACTGTATATTAATTACAATAACAATATTGTTACAGATGAACCAGTCATTGAGGAAGGAGGTGGATCCTCACTGGTAGAGCCAGTAGTTACTGACACACAAGCTCAGAAGAGAGGCTGGAAGCGTCAAACAAACATGATGATGCCTATAAATCACTTTGTAAATCAGAAACTGAAAGAGCAGAAGTACAGATTAGTCTAACAAAGGAACAAATTATTCTCACCCAACTACAGCAAACCAAAGCCAGACTTGATATCCACCTCCTAAAAGCAGGGCTTCAAAAAGCTTGTCTCTCCACAAATGAAGAACTCTGAACGTTCTTTATTTTGTTAACTATTGGACATAGGCATTTTTATGATTTGTGTAAAGTATTTGTGAATAATGCATACTTGTTTGTTTTTATTTATTTGTTGGGGTCAGAAGTGGTCTGACTGTTTAAAACAAAGTGAAAATGGAAGAGGATGTTTGTATTGTTTTATTGTGCTGTTTTCTGTCTCTTCAAATGAAAACTCTTAAAGAGACCCCACGCTGGCTATTCTACCTGTTGTTCTTTACATAGTTAGTAGCCTCCACTGTGATATGTAATCCTATTTAGAGCACTGGTAATTCGCATTTGGTAATCTTGGAAAGTTTGTATCTGAATGTGATCCAATCCAATGTTGCTTTGAAAAACCGGCACAAATGTAAGATGGATTACCTGATCCTGGATAGCAAAACATTCTGATCCAGATTAAACGTTTTGAACAACTGGGCCCTGGACACAGCAATTTTACCCCATTCTCCTCAACCTCTGTCAGGTTGGATGGTGACCTTTGCTGAACAGAAATGTTCAACTCTTTCCACATATTCTCAGTTGGATTGAGGTCCATCTTTTGACTCAGCCACTTCAGAACATTGACCATTTTGTTTTTAAGCCATGCTAGTTTGGCTTTGGCTGTATATTTATTGCCATTGTCTGGCTGTAAATTAATCTTCTCCCAATTCCCATGTCTCTTGGTTTTGCTCCAGGATCTCTCTGTACTTCGGTGCATTCATTTGTATTCTATCTTCATAAGCTTTCCAGGCCCTGATGCTGAGAACCATCTGCATAGCAGGATGCTGTCACCGCCATGTTTTATGGTACAGATGGTATTCTCAGGAATGATGTGTGGTGTTAGACTTCTGTCAAACATGGCGCTTAGAGTTAAGGCCAAAAAGCTCTATTTTCATCTCTATTTTCCATAGAATCTTCTTCTATGTGGTTTCAGTCTCACAGATGCCTTCTGGCAAACTCTAACAAAATTGGATGTGTTTTTCTTCAACAATGGCCACTTTGCCACTCACCCATAAAGCCAATTTTTGTGAAGCATCCAGGCTATAATTCAATCAATCAATCAATCAAATTTATTTATAAAGCCCTTTTCACATCAGCAGTTGTCACAAAGTGTTTTTACAAAACGCCCAGCCTGAAACCCCAAGGAGCAAGCAACAACAGTGTTATAGCACAGTCGCTAGGAAAAACTCCCTAAAAGGGGCCAAAATTTAGGAAGAAACCTAAAGAGGAACCAGGCTTGCAGTGTTGACCAGTCCTCTTCTGGATGTGCTGGGTGAACATTTTAAGAGTGCAAGTTGTGATAATTAATAAATGCATGTGGGCTTTGTCCAGAGTCTTTAAAACCTAATCCTGGTCAGAAGC
>JACXGI010004543.1:0-45275 GCA_016801175.1 Esox masquinongy | reverse complement strand
AGGTGTCCAGTATTAAACTGACAGTCAGGCTAGGTGTCCAGTAATAAACTGACAGTCAGGCTAGGTGTCCAGTATTAAACTGACAGTCAGGCTAGGTGTCCAGTATTACACTGACAGTCAGGCTAGGTGTCCAGTAATAAACTGACAGTCAGGCTAGGTGTCCAGTATTAAACTGACAGTCAGGCTAGGTGTCCAGTATTACACTGACAGTCACGCTACGTATCTAGTTGGTGTCTGGCTATGTGTCCAGAATCTTAATGTCCAGTGCCCCGCTGACTCTGGATTGGATACCTACGTGTTTGTACTGTTAAAGAAATAACAAAAAGGGCCAGCAGATTTCTGGAAAAGGGATATTGTGGAGAAATGAGATTAAGATTAACCAGTACTAGAGACAAGACGAGGGCTTGGAGAAAAAAAGACACTGGCACATTAATTTATCTGTCAAATAAGGTGGAGGGGTGCCACTTGTCTTCTTTGATGATGTAACTGCTGACAGCAGTAGGCTGAATCATCAAGTGTAGTGAAACATCTTGTCTGCTCAGATCCAATCAAATGCCTTAACTCATTGGATTCCTCTTCACCGCGCATCAGGACAATGACTCAAAACTTACAGCTAACGCAACCAAGGAGTTATTCAGGGTCATAAAGACTTAAGACTGGACCTCTCAGGACCAGTCCGTGTTTTCATGTCCTACTGGAGTATTACTGAATGACCTTGTTGAAAACAGAACTGATGATTTGTAGTGGATGTTTTAACACGTTCCCTTTTCATTTCAGGGTGGTATTGTAGAGGTTATACCATTTGGTGGATCCCTTTGTATTTTGTAATATTGTGGGCTGGAGAGTTTAAGATCCAAACAAATATAAAATGACTGAAGTTTATGTAAAAAGCTTGTATGAAGACTTTGCAAGTGCGTAGACTTTGCTAACAACTGGGTAAACTTTGTAGTTTGTTCACTTTTCAAAATAAATGCATAAAATGTGTTGTTTGTGTGTTGTCAGGAACCTTTGCGCCTGCGTGTCCTTAACACAGAGACCCTGCTGCCAGACCTCCCTGATGAAGGCTCAACTTCCTCCAATCTTCTCGCGCAACTGAGACTCAATAATCAGTAAAAATGTGCCATAATAAGAATGAAAACAAGCTTTTATTGGTGATGAAAATGCTGTTGATTATACAGAATATGTGAATGACCATTATACAACTGGGCCACTAAGACAAGAAACAAAACATTGTAGAACACTTGTAAGACACCTTGTTTAAAGTAAAACCTTTGTGTGATCTGATTGTTGCAGAAGCTACCAAACAAATGTAGTAAGACAAATAAAATACAAAAAAATATGACAAAGCTACTGAGGCCCAGTGTATGCAAGCTAAATACACACCAAACCGGTTATTGTATTGGAAACAGCCTTATGTTTTAAGAATGATTGTGTTAAATCTTTTCACACGCATGCAGGAAAAATATGGGAAAATAAATCTGACTGAAGCCAAAACATGGCTGGCCTGGTCCCAGAGCTGTTAGATACTTTTTGTTAAAGCACTAACTGATCTGGGACCAGGTTACAATGTGGGGCTGATTAAAGGGTTAAATCATAGCATCCTCTGAGAAGTCCATGTAATATTGGTGGCATGTTCATCACAAATGTCATCAAAAATGACATCAGATGAAAAAGTATCTACTAAAGGGTTGCATGGATGAATACAAAAAAGACAAGTTGAGAGTTCTGACAATACAAATAAAAACAGATAAAACACTCTCCCTCCATTTTAAAATATGCGTCAAACCTAAAACACTCGTCAATTCTTTCACCATATCAAAATATTTGAAACTATTCATCCGGGGTGTCAGCTTTGCAATAATGCAAAAGTTTGCACTGGTCTCCCCCCCAAAAAATAATAAAACATGAAACAACAAACAGTACAGGGACTGAGAAAAGTTCAAATAAAGAAATGGTTAGTCTTCTACTTCCATTTGAAGATAACAGATGCAAACAGTAGGATCCAACTTTGGCCTTTCATGTCTACAACACAATCTGACCCCTAAATTAAGTCTGGAAAAATCTGACCATTGTTCGTTGACAATGCTCCATTCAGAGGTGATTTCCAATTGAGCCGGCATACAGTATACCGTGTTTACCAGGAATGTGATCTTCACCAACGTCAACCTACAACCCGCAATTATACTGAACTCCAATCTGAACGACAATCTTAGAAATAATAATTAAATCGTGTACTACACACTTCAAAATCTGAACAGGTATTCAGTTAATAGTAAAACCAGAGAAAATCAAGTCAAATTAAGGTAGGTTATTGATAATTATATGATCTACTGAGGACATGGAATTTAATGGGCCAGTACCAACACTGAAATAAAACATCAATAATACTGAACGGTTTATCATCCTATGACTAACCACACTTTTTAACCATGACAATAAAGTGACTGTTCCATGCGGAGACTTGTAGATTAAATGGTGTATCTTTTACACATCAGCCAGATTCACACTATAGACCCAAACCAAGCTAAGCCAGGCTGTACAGTACGGTTTGGATGGGCCCTGTAGTGTTAACCAGACAATACAGTACAAGCAATGGCCAGAACGTATTGATGCAGCGTGACGTCTGTGTCCCAAATCACCCCCTCCACAGGCTCTGGTCATAAGTAGTACACTAGGGCATGGGGGGCCATTTGAGGCTTTACAAACCCTGAGACACGGCAGGCAACACCAGAACACAGTTACTATGTAGTGCCACAAGAAAAAGATAAAAACACAACTTGTAGACTAGAGTATGTTCAACTGATTATTAATTGAAATACGGATCAACTCTTTACCAGAATGGTATGCCCACGATCACTGACCTGCAGGATTCCCTGGGCTTCATAGATTTCACACAAATGGTTTTCACAGAAGTACCATTTTTCTCAAATGAGGAACAGAAGTGTAGAAAAGACATCTGACCAAATCACCCCTAATTTATCCAGCCAACAATGTTGTATAGTCTGATAGTATTGTTGTTTGTAGCAACATGCTAAATGTTCCATTTTGATAAGAATGGCTTGTAGTGTGAACATTTTAAGTTTGGTCTGAATCTTAAAATGCAGATTAAAGTACTTACATTCTCTAACTCAAAGATCACCAAAAGCGTGCAAGACAATAAGTCACTCTAGCTGGGGGTCACTGAGAAATCTCCCTATTAAAGACCATCTTCAGAAACCTGCTGTGACCAGAAATCAAGTGTTTATCATAAGTTAAGGCCCCACTTTCTTTCATAATCAACACAACACAGTTCTGAATGAAGCTAGATGTTCATATAAAAATAAAAAAAGTACATCAAAACATTTTTTATTTACACATTGACAAAGTATGTAAAAGTTAAATTATCTTTTCAGTACATTGGGAACAATATGAAATTACAAAGAGTTTGCATTGAAAAACATTCAGGCTCTTTCTGTCAAGAGTGAATAAAAATGGAGCAGCATTTTTTATTTGCTTATTGTAGAGCAGGGTCAGACTCCATCTAAATTTGCGTAAATTCCGGTAATTCCGTAACAAGAACTTTCCCGAATTGGAAATGGGCGGTGTCTGAAATGGCACCCTATTCCCTACAGAGTGCACTACTTTTGGTAACAAGGTGCCAATTCAAACGCACCCATGGAGTGCAACCCTGTCACAGGGTCAATCATAACACTGGCTTGAGGACTGAGCGTAGAGAGCGTCCCTCTTTAGTGAGCTCTCTGGTGAAGCACATGCAAGGTAGAGGGATGGCATCATCCCGACGGGTGACTGTGTTAAACTTGCACTTCTTCAGATGGTCCGCCATACTGGCGATGTTGGCAAACTTCCACTCGTTCACCGTACCAAAAGCCGTGCTGAAGCGCCATACCTGGTTCCAAAACGATGAGAAAAATCTGTTAGCATTTTCCTCTTTTGGCTCCAAAAATGTGGATTTGAACTAGATTATAAGGTAAAGTATGGATTTTCAACGTTTTCTTTGAGGGTATTTGTGTATGTCATTTAGAAATGACAACACTTTATACATAGTCTGCCTTTCTCAGATCTCTTGAGACAATTTGCTTGACAAATATTTCTGGTTAGTCAGGTCTCTAAAAAAAAAGAGTGGTGAATGTCTATTTCTGATTGAAGGTTTAACATCTGGCTTTTGGGGTCTAATATTAGTGTCTGCAAACACAATTATTAAAGATGTCAACGAAGCCAATACACGGTTGACAAATACAAATAAATATAAAAAGTCCAAAAATTGGGCTTACCAGAGTTCTGGGAAAAGGTCTTATGGACCGATGACATATGTACATGAAGAAGAGTGATGGTAAAGGGGGGGGGGGGCAACTGCCCAAGGTACACAGCATCTGTGAAGTGTAGTGGTGGTGTTGTGGCTTAGGTGTATGTATGGCTGCCACTAGAGGCTTCTCACTTGTCTTCATTGATGATGTCTGCTGACAGCAGCAGAATCAACTCTAGAGTGTAAAGAAACATCTTGTCTGCTAAAGTAAGCGAATGCTTTCAAACTCATTGGCTGGCACTTCATGAACCCATACATAATAGGCAGCTTTTCAGGGCCAAGAACTTTCAATTTTTTGGTTTAAATAGAAATCCAATTGAACATTCATTCAACTTTCATTAACTGAACATGAGATTTAAGAAGACCTCCAAAAAAACAACAACCGTGTTGTCAGATCAGACCTATTAGAACATCAGGAAAGATACCCAGCATCTGCTGATGTGTGTGGGTTATAGATTTCAGTCAGTTATGGCATGCAAAGGATATGATGCCTAACACACGTGCTTAATTAGGACATCACATTAACCTGGAATAAAATGTAACTTAAGACGAGTGACTGACCTTGTTTTGGATCTGCCATGAGGAGGTGCCGTCAGCCTGCCTCGTGTTCTCCCAGAGCAACACCACCATGCCTCTGGACTGCAGCAAGCTGGCACACACATCCCTCATGGTGCGGGAGACCCTGGACAGCTGGCACAGGCTGAAGCCATCCAGGAAACTGGCCACATACTGGAGCACCTCGAAGGGCAGGGAGCTCAGGTGGTCACAGGCGGTGCCGAACCGACAGGTGTTCCTGGGGAGGTTTTTATCGCCGAACCGTGGGGGCATGCCCGGCTGCACGCCAAACGAGCCCAGGTGTCTGTCGTGAATGACCCTGGAGCCCTGCACGGAGGGACAGAAGCGTCTCTGGGAGTAGGTGCAGCCATAGTACGCCAGGGGGCAGCGGTGCTCCAGCCAGCCATTCAGCCCGGCGTGGATGTCGCCGTGGACGTTCTTGAAATGCGAGGAGAACTCGTCCCTACGGAACAGCTGTCCGCACACGAAGGTGAACATGGTGCGCTGCTTGGTCTGGTAGCGGGCCACGCACTCCAGCACCAGGTCCAGTCTAAGGGTGTGGAAGGGGCTGGGGTTGGAGAGCTGTGGGCTGGCGTGATCACAGGCCGACGCCGAGGCAATGTCCCCGACCGTGGTGCTAGTGGCCAGGATGGCTGAGGGAAATGAGAAGGTCTGGGTGCCAAAGTCGACGCGGTAACCGTCCACAAACCTGCTGTCCGAAATGCTGCGGCCACCGGGCGAGTCCCCAAGACAGAAGAGCAGCGCGGCCGTTATCAGGTCGATCCCATGGAGCCCCAGTGGATCGTCGGTTACCTCCAGGTCAGAGGTGTCCACCGACTTGTCCTCCATTTTGGCTCTGAACAGATAGGGGTCAGACATCAGAGCCCTGCGCCCGTTAAACGTAAACACACTCATCCCTCTGAGTACCTGCAGATTTTGCAGTTTCCTCTCCAGCCACCTGTCTTCAATCTCCAAAGGCAGGTGCTGGAGCACGTTGTAGGGTTCCAGATTTGGGAGAGGCATGGGAAGAGGCAGGTGGATGGGTAATGGCGGAGGATGGGGGCCGGAAGGCTCTCGAGGTGTTACTATATTAGGCATGGAAAGATAGGGCATCACAGGCCTGAAGTCCGAAGACCTGTGGGTGTCCGAGCGCCTGGGCGGAGATCTACTCAGATCCATCTGCTCACGTGGTCTCATTTGACTGTGATCAGCTGCTGTATGATGGAAACCATTGCTGACAGGGAGAGGAGCTACCTCTCTGAGACTGACCCTGTCCTTCTCGGTTTCCTGGATCAGTTCATTGAGCTCTACCCAGTAACTCTCGTCACCCACCCGCCGTCCGTCCGTTCCCATGCCACAGTCCAATCCGCCCACTGCTCCGAGCTCACCGTCTGACTCTGCGTCGCTATCTTTCATCTCAACACCCTCAAAATCATCGTTACCAACTTCACCGTTCTCTCTGCCGTGGACAACTCCATTTCTCTGAGTCTTGTCCCCGTTGAGATTTTCACCGGTCAAGGTGATATCCTTTGCACTTCGGAGAACCTCCAATGTTGCTGCTAAATTTCTTTTGTGTACCGCAATATTAGAATCCTCACCACCCATTTCAACCACTCCGTTAGATGAAGCAGCAGCCTGATCAATTATGTTTGTTCCAATAGTAAGTGCAGTCTCTGGTACACTTGGCACAACATCCGCATTCTTTGCACTGGTTTCCTCTGCTGGTTTATTATAGCCGTTCTTTGACGTGTTGGTGGTGACCCTAAGAGACTCAAGTAACATCCTCTGATCTTGCAGAGCCAAAGCCATGTCCAGCTGCTCCACCACTTCGACATTGCTCAGGTGCTCATAGGACTTCCTGTCTGAATAGCTCACAGGCCAACGGTTCCACTCCATGGTGCAACACACGACACTAGCCGGGCATGTCTCAAGGTGTTCAGACATCTTGATCCGGGCGACTGTGAAAGGGCACCCAAATCCAGTGTTGAGGCAAGGCACTCTTTCGAACGGACATAGTAAATGATGCTCCTCTGCTTTGCAGGAGTGGAAAACTGCTCCACAGACCAGTGGACAGCCGATTAGATCACAGGACACACTGGTCTCTGGGCGAATCATACACCTCCGGTTCACACAGTTCAGACAGTGGGCATGAAGCTCCATCTTTGTTTTGTTGATTTTCTGGATTTTAACAGTGGGGGTTGTCTTGCTGGAAGGGGCTTGGGTTCTGCCCTAATATAGAGGAAAAAAATGTAATTACAAAAAAAATTGATTTAATTTATATTTTCAATACAGTTCAGGTCTAAATAAATGTGGACAAACTGCCAAAGTCAACTAATGAATAGAAAAAACAGGCCATGTTCCAATTGCTAGAAACATTCTGTCCTGTTACATTATCCCACTGATTTAGTTCTAGGGCTGTCTAGCTAAGAAACATGTGGCAATGGAGTCTCGTGTCTTTAAAAGACCGGCGTCACATTCTGTAACTTAGCGCCTCCTCTAGTGCCTGTTGCCATCTGAAAGTGTTTCTGTTTACTAAATCTTTAAGCTGCCACATGACATTTCACAACAGTCTTCTTGGGTTACAGTGCATGATCAGACCAGTTCTAGAATCTAGTATATCTAAAGGCTGCAGGGAATATAACCTTTAACCCTTGGCTGAAGCTTTGTGAAGCAGAGGCCAGTTCAGTGACCTAACTGTACAGCTTGACCACACCAAAATGTATAGGCTTTTATAAACAACTGTAAGTGAACCGTGACAGTGTATGTAAGTGGAAACGTTGCACTGCTGGGCTTGACTGGGTTGTCTGGCCTGACAGGCCTTGAATTACTGTGAATACATATAACAGCAGGACACCATTCTGGTTAAATCCAGAAAAGTAGGGTGTAGGGGAAAATGTATAATACTAGACACCTGTTTGTACTTAATAATGCCGGTGGATTATAAGCTAGCCTAAATACCCTTACTTCCAGTATTTCCTGAAGGTAATTAACTCATTATTTGTCTATCCTATTTTTAAGTTATTTGTGTACACAGGGAAATTCAAAAACTAGGATTGGACCTAAAACCTTTCAGAGATCGGACCACAGCATTAACTGCAAGAGAATAGTAACTACTTAGGCAACCCAGATTGTTCGAAATAAACAAGAACAATAAATTGTACTGTGTAGCTAACGTAACGTTAGCTTTGTTACCAAACACCACATTAAATAGAACACAGCACAATTTTAACTGGCTAGTTAGCGAGCAGATTATGACAATAATACTGTTAAAACATAGTAAAGCTAGCTAAGCTTGTCAATGGGAACGGAATGCCCGGCTTAACTAGTAGCTCCAAATAGAAAATGACTGTCCGGCACAAGACAGTTTTAGCCGGTATATCTGATTGAATAACATGTGAAAACGAAATGGACGCAGCTAACAACTGTACCGCGTAATTGCAAACGTTTTATTTAGCCAGCAAACGTTAGTTTCGTAGCTAACGAACTACAAAAACAAGAGTCAAAATTACATGTACAGGAAGGTAAATAGTAGCTAACTAAGCCAGTATAACGTTAGCTAACTTACTGCGTTTAGCTATTTGGCTACTACTAAGAAAGTTTGCTTACCCGTTAAAAATAAAACAGCAAATTGTTTTCGGATTCTTGTCCTTTTAACCTGATTTTTCATTAACCACATACAATAAAGTCGGTAACGTTGTCGGTAGTTGGTAAGCTACAAAGATTCACCTCTCTTTAGCCTTCACTCCAGTTTTGTTGTGTTGCACAGTTAGCTACCTCATCCTATCTCATAGTGCTCATCTGTGGCTACAGCCTAGCTGCTGCTGATAGCTACAGGTGGCGCAAGATGATTGCGTCATCAAAAAGAACCATTGAGTGGAGAATAAAGAAGTTCCTAAGTTTAAGAGATGTTTAGGGAAAGGAATATCTCAGGTTTGTCTAGAGATGTGCGCCTGAGATGTGTATAGATGGGGTGAGGAATACCCAAATAACAAGGGCAGACTGGAACCAGACACTGGCATTTCTAGCAAACTGGAGTAAAAAAATGTGTCTAACACATTAAAATGGCCAAAATAGTACAATGAAACACCACAAACAGCTTTTGAAACATCTTTATATTTTTTCTTTACAAAAACTTGTTACAGAGACATGTTTATTTTTACAACAACTTCAAAATCCTGCATTTATATTGCTGATATTTTACATACACCCCATTAAATTCAATCAATTCTTGTTCACTTATGGAGACATTTGTGTGCATATGTTGTGTGTGTAAAGGCATGCCTGCCTATGCATGCCTTTGTGTGTGTGTGTGTGTGTGTGTGTGTTTGTTTGCTTTTATACTTAAATGTGCTAGGCAGGCATTATTTGACATCAGTTCTCAAGACATGGGCTGCTCGTCTAACTTAGGAAGCCACCTCTAAGATGTGTATATTGGACAGAGTGAGCTGTGCTGCCTCCTGTGCTGGGTAGGAGCGCTTGCTTCTCTGCCACAGCCTCCCAAACACTCCTGTGATTAGCAGAAGGATGACTAGCAGGCCTCCAAGGACAAATGTCTCCACTGGGGGCACATTTCCAGAGTCTGCAGGGCAAACGACAAGCCAGTCAGCAATGTAGGGACGTGTTCAATTTTGACATAGCGCACTGCAAATAAGGGCACAATATTTTTGAAAGTGCATTAATGAATATATTATATATTAGGTTTGTCTGAAATGTTAAATAAGGGATAATGTTGTCTCTATGATAGCATTTTTATCTTTAACATTAGGCTACTGAACCTGGCTCTGTTCTTATTGGATAAATTCAGGTAGTATCTTCTTATCCACTGTAACAAAAACTATTAAAAAAAATGAATTTTTTATCTTACTAAACACGGCCCAGTAGAATACATTGGTGATGGTTACTTAGACTGGGTTGGTCACTTGCAGGCAGACGTCGTCGGATTGGTCCATAAGATACTGTATGGGACAGGGCAATATCTCTTCTTGTCCGCTTAGAGCTATCCTCACCAGAACAGTTCTGTTACATGAGGGGTATAACAATACAGATCAATTATAGAAAGGGACAAACGTTAAGGTACCTCAAACATTTGTATAAGTTAAAGGTTAAGTTCACTCATTTCTACATATAGCCTTATTTGCACTCTTTCTGTGCTTCTAGTTAATTCCCTAACTCGACATTTGCCAGTGATTACCAACCAATGAAAATGTTCCTAAGCATGTTGTTACACACTCTGAAACACTCCAAAAACTCTCCAAACAAATTTATATTATATTAATGTATACTAACTTATTCTGGATTTTGTCTCTATAGTGAATGTTTTGGGTGAAACATCTACTGTCCCAAAAATTCATATTTGCAAACATAAAAGGGATCACCTACAAGCAAAGAAAGATAGAATATAAGGCCACATGCAAATAAGTGCAATTAATGTTACAGCATGAATAACCGGTTTTGTTATTCTTCCTTGTTCTAAAATTATAATTCATTTCTCATGAATACATGATTGAAATAACAAAAATGTAAAACAAGTTATATTCTTGCAATATAACTTTAATTCAAACCAGTGTTTGAATGAAATCAGAATGACAAACGAGGAAGGCATCACTCACAGGCTGACAGACACTGGGAGTGTTGTGACAGATCTGAACATTGCAGTGGAGAAACACATCCCTGTAGGAGCTGCCCACAAACTTAAACATTTGTATCCTGAACATAGACTCTGGCCCTTGCCCATTCTTCAGCACTGTCAACATCTGCTCATTTGACAACACAGGGCAGCTGCAACCCAGAGAGAGAGGCGAGGGAGGGAGGGGGAGAGAGAGATAGCGAGCAAGTGGCAGACAAAGCAGGCAATAGATTGTATCAGTATAAGAAGCAGCAAGTGCAATTTCAGAATAAGATACACATTATGTGTTGGTTAATATAACTCTGTAAAATCTATAAAAGTCATATAACTCCTGGTAAGCTATTCCAACACCTAAAGAAAATCTACAATCACCTGTTTACACTGAATAAATGTTATGTACATGCAGAGCACTTTGTAACTGAAACATAACCATCTTTCATATTGTGAAAGCAAACACATTAGGATTAAGATTCTTGGCATGACAAGACATTTCCTTCGAAGCGTTTCTCGGCAGCCGTAGTAAACACAAGTCTTTGTGCAAGTCATCTCTGTGCTGTTGCTAACAGTACAACATACCTTCTGGTTGTCAAGGACATGCACAGTTGTTGATTGAGCTGAAATGCATATGGTCTCAGACAAGGTCCCGGGTCATGTGACAGGGTTCTGTGTCACCCTTTACTCTTTACTCTAAGCAATTCAAAAGCTCTTTTTATTTAAACAAAGCCATTCCCAAAAGGACTGTGTGCCTGTGATGTTAAAATATGGATTGTATTGTAACACTACAAAAATCAATGTCTAGGCCTTCCTAACACATTTTATTTATTCTGGATGGAGGATACAGTGTTTTACTTGTCTTTGAACCTGACCTGTCCTTGATAAAGGTGTACTGGATATTGCTGTATGGGTCGTTGTTTGGGGTGGCCCAGCACCTGTCAACACGCAGCAAAAGATGAGCCGGTATCTAAAAAGATAGACAAAGCGGGATTTTAGTCTGTGGCAAAGACACACGCCTGCACTGCACTCAGTAAATATGTTGACCAAGTCGACAGGTCAACCCATGTACAGTGACAGAGAGAATAAATAAACAACCTTGGGGGTGGGGGTGGGGGGATTCTTGGAAGCCAAAGATGGAGCAACAGACAATTACACTGGATAAAGCATCTGCTTATCCAGTGTAAGCAACAGGAGATAAAAATAGAGAAAGTGCAGGGTTTTAAGAGGGAGGGGGAAATAGTTGGATGGGCTATGCAGAGAGTCGACAGCAGCCTCTGAGAGGAGCAGAAAGAAGAGAGGCAGACAATCATGAGCGGCAGCATTTAAACACTACTGTCACAGACTGACTGGTTGATTAACTACATGTGTCAACTGGTCACCGTCATCACGTGGTCAGCTCGGCTTTCATGTCTCAACAACACCATTCCAGGACAACTGTGACGGGGGTTGGTTGAGGGTGGTTGCAATGGCACAAAGAAAACAGTACAACGTGTGTACCAAACAGCGGCCATGTCAGAGCGCAATGAAATCACATTATGAACTTCACCATGAAAACCTTGACGTAGATGTTGTCGTCAAGTGTCAGCGAGGGCACAGTGGTCCACTTGTCTTCAAAGTCTTCATCTTTATAGAGTAACATGGACACAGAGAAATTTCCATCTTCCGTGTTCAGAGTGATTGTCCTGTAGACACAGAAGTGCACATTTAATGTATTTGCTTGTTGGACAGGGGCGTACCTGGGAACCTGATTGGATGCCAAGAATATGCTATTGGTGAAAAAACGGACTGCATCAATCTTTCTGAGAATGGTTAATGTTAGTAAGATAATGATAACACCGTTTTAAAATACCATTGATGCTGTGCATGAGTCCTGACCACCTAGGTCACAATTTAGGTTAAGTGAAAGTTAGGATTGGCCCACTGAGCAAAGGATGGATGTATTCTACAAACTGCACAGACCACATCTTCATAGATCAGCTTGTGTCCAATTAAAACTGTGTGAAAGTTTACTGATGAAACTTAATTAACATTCTACCTATTATCAAACGTGCAGGCCATAGCTTGAGATCTTACTTGACGTCCACCCTGATCATGTTTTCCCCGTTGGGCTGCTGGACCATGTAGTTTATTGGGTAGCGGCAGATGAACGTGATGTTTATGTAGTTCCTTGTGATGACATCCGAGTCGTTGTTGCGTATGGTGTTTATGAACATAATATGTGTATCATCCGATGCCTAGAAAGAGTAGGGTGTCAAATAACAGTGTCAGAGGAACATTAATGTCATCGGGCAGATCTGACAGATGATCAACTGGACGATAGTATATGTACATTCATATTCCACAGCTAAATGAGTCACTTTGAAACTCTTCATAGCATATTGATTACCATTAAACAGTGAGCTAGGTTATGCTCCACTTCACAAACCCTGCTACACTTATCAAAACCCACCCCTTGTCTGCAAACCCTTTCCCCTGTTTCCTGGTACATACTATTTACATATGGTAACGATCTCTCTGAGTAATTCGTCAGCCCTCTCAAGATGTGGTTCTGGGTTCCAATATAACTCCACCCACAGCAGCAGGCCGCAGTGTCATTTTCCACCAATATAGAATGCGAGGAACACCGTTAAAATGCTTAGTAGAACACCACTGACGTAGGACGGAACCATAAAGAGGGGTTGGATGAAAAGGTTGTGAGAGGGTTGTGTCTGCATCCCTGTTGAGAGCAAATGGAGAACTGGTCCTATGTCCTTTGAGAAGGATGAATTGCTCCTTGCTCTTACTGTCCAGACATGTTTTACTACCTCAGGGTAAATACACCGCCCCCCACAACTAACTATGTCTGGCCCACAGACCATGTATCTTAAATGACACCCTATTTGCTATATAGTCATCCATATTAGCAAATGATTTAATATCAAACATACAGTACATGTACACTACCGTTCAAAAGTTTGGGGTCACTTAGAAATGTCCTTGTTTTCGAAAGAAAAGCAAATTTTTTGTCCATTGAAGAGGCGACTCAGGGATGCTGGCCTTCTAGGCAGAGATATTCCTCTGTCCAATTTCTGTGTTTTTTGCTCATCTTAATCCTTTGCTTTCATTGGCCAGTCTGAGATATGGCTTTGGTTTTGCACCTCCAGCATCGCCTCTTCAATGTTGACATTGAGACTGGTGTTTTGCGGGTACTACTTAATGAAGCTGCCAGTTGAGGACCTGTGAGGCATCTGTTTCTCAAACTAGACACGCTAATGTATTTGTCCGCTAGCTAAGTTGTGCATCGGGCCTCCCACTCTTTCTAAAATGCTTAGAGGCAGTTGGCGCTGTTCTGTGAAGGGGCTAGTACACAACATTATACGAGATCTTCAGTTTCTTGGCAATTTCTTGCAATAGCAAGAAATCAATAGCCTCACAACAAGAATACACTGACGAGTTTCAGAAGAAAGTTCTTTGTTTCTGGCCATTTTGAGCCTGTAATTGAACCTACAAACGCTGATGATACTGAACTAGTCTGAACAAGGACGGTTTTATTGTTTATTTGTTCAGCTGTGCTACCATAATCGCAAAAGGGTTTTCTAATGATCAATTAGCCTTTTAAAATCATAAATTTGGATTAGCAAACACAATTTTGCCATTGGAACACAGGAGTGATGGTTGCTGATAATGGACCTCTGTATGCCTATGTAGATATTCTATTGAAAATCAGCTGTTTCCAGCTACAATAGTCATTTACAACATTAACAATGTCTACACTGTATTCGTGATCAATTTTATGTTATTTTAGTGGACAAAAATGTGTTTCTTTCGAAAACAAGGACATTTCCAAGTGACCCCAAACTTTTGACCAGTAGTTTGTGTGTGTGTGTGTGTGTGTGTGTGTGTGTGTGTGTGTGTATATATATATAATGTTATGGGATGGGGTGTAATTTAGGACTCTACATAATTATTTTAGGAATAATGCTCCGCTCAATGGCCTCGGGTTCTTTGGTTAATGAAAGAAGCAAATGCTGTATGTAATTTGAGTACCAAAACGATAAAGATCAACAAAGGTGGACAAAATCTTTAAATCCAATTTAATTCTTTTTGTTGAGATCATATCACTTTTCAAGTGTGGACTAGAGAGTCATTACATTACATTTCCTATTCCTCACGGTCCTGTCTGAGGAGTTCAAGAGAGTGTACTTCTACTTCTCAAGGTGAAAAGAAGGAGTGTTTAGTAACTATGGCATCCCCGTCGTTTCCCAACAGTGTCTAATCCCGAAAGCAAAGCAGGCTTACCACTTTCACTAGGGTTGATACACTGCTAAAGCCTTGTAAAACTTCTAAGGGGGCGGGGATAGGGAGACACCCCCGCCCCCAAAAAAAGATGTGTTAACCTTTTGCTCGCTTTACAAGAAATGCTTCTTTGCATTCTAAGCAAGCGTTTCAATGACACTCAGGGACTTGAGTACCAATTTATACCATGCCAACATTAAAATTGTCCCCTGAGCTGTTCTACTGCCATCAACCTATGAAATAAGGCTGGGATGGTGTAGAAAACCGGTGACTACAAACTGGGCCAATGAATTAGAGCCTGGCTCTTCAGCAGGTATGAAAACACGCTCATCACTTCTATGAATATCTTGATAATTTAGAGCTTCAAGCTCCCACCTACTCTTCGCTGCTTTAAATGAAGGGCATTGGCTCTTAGGGGGATAATGAACAACTAATGAACAACACTTCCTCTTTTTCTCACTCTGTCTACCTCTTTTTCTACTGATTGTGTGTCTGTGTGGGAAGAAGATAGTTGAGTTCCATGTATGTAACATGAAGAAAAGACATGAGGTGCTATTCGTGCTAGTTATTTTTAGACTCATGTTGATCTAAACTCCTTGAAGTGCTGGCAAACCAGTTTGCAAACCAGAGGTCAGCACACAGTATAACAGCGGTGCATCGTAAAATTAGATAATTTACTGTGATGGAGATTTTATGTGGCTGGTAAAAGGGATCCCAAGTGTAGTTTGTCTCCATGTTACTAGTGCTAATGTCATTCTTCTTTGTCTAGGTTGCCCTGAACGACAAAGGTTAGTACTTTGTTTACTTATTGGAAATCCTTCATAGTTCGACATAGACAATCTAAAAGACTTACCACAATTGTCCCACAGTCTGAGAGATTTGTTTTGATGCTGAAGACGTAGTCATCTTCAATCTCAACCCCACGGCACTCTGGGTCGTTTAGGTGCAAATCCCAGACCTTACAAAGAGAGGAAAATACAAAACCTTTTTACAGATGTACAGTAGACCCTCTCTGATTTGGTTTTAGGTCTTATAATTACTAGAGCTATAGAGCCCATCACAACACCCTGGCAAATGCATAGTTAATAGTAAGCAGTTAAACAGTATGTAGACAATAACGGATGAGGAGGTGTGGTATAAAGTAAAAAGTGATATGATATATGGGCTCAAATAGCTCAGTATCAGCATTCAGGATTCAATCCACCTGATAAATAAGTAGTAATATTCATTTTAGATGACACTGAACTTACATAAACGGGTGGCACTTTGTTTAGGAAGAAGGCACTTGGAATGACCACCTCCATCTGGTCATTGGTGCAGAGGACAGTTTCATTGAGCTCTGGGAGAGAGTAAGGGGTCAGCAGGACAGTGTTTAAATCCTGTCCCCCTGACCCTAACATGATGTTAGATGTGAAATGTAACAATGTTGAAATAATTCCTTGATAATCCACTTGTGCAAGTATACAGTTCAACAGTTATAGATAAAATATTTAGTCCATTACAGCTGTAACATCAACAGTATTTCATCACAGACTTAAGTAACAACATGATGCTTCAGGTATCTCCCTTTAATATGTGGTCTAGATTTCAACAGGTGCTTACTGTGAAAAAAAGACCCACAAACAAACATTGAAAGCGCTTTAAGGAACCAGATCTAAAAACATTCAATTTGGGAATAGTTCACAAACAAGGTTGCAAAATTGAAATGTCCCCAAGAAAACATAAAGGGAGTTCCAGTTTGGTTGATGCACTAAGCACATTCTCTGTGTGATCCAGAAAAACTGCAACCGGGATTAAAAATCAATTAAAAAAAAAAAAATGTTGATGTTTTTCAATCCTGCTTACGAAGGAGTTGGATCCCAGTGATGCTAACTGAACTCACCCTCCTCATGTTCCAGAAACACAGCAGAGGTGACAGCAAGCAGGAACCCGGCAAACAACAAACCGGCAGGTGTCATCTTCAGACACTCTCTGGCTCCTCTACGATCAGACACTCCAAAGCTCCTGTCTTCTTGGCCCTTTCCCCCAGGTCTGTGAATCTTCTGACCTATTCACCACACAGTGAAGCTGTCAGGTCCAGATGTAGTGTAGCCCTCCAAAGACAGCTCTAATGAACTAGGACCGGGACCCCGCCTGCCAGCCAGCCAGCCAGCCAGCCTCCCTCCCTCCCTCCAGACCTTAAAACACCAGGCTGAATGATGTCCCCCCACCAACAATGAGATTCCAAACGTGAATAGAGGGAACCGAGGGGAGTCCGAGGTAACACAGGTCTGCGTTCTCAATGTCAACTTACTCCTTATATAGCGGGCATCTTACAGTATACCGCCCATACGGGACTGGTCAAAAGCAGTGCTCTATGTAGGGAATAGTGTCCATTTGGGACGCTAATGCACAACTGGGCCATTGCTGGCGTTGCCCTCGCAGTAAACATCTTACGATTACGTTGTCTCACTCCACACATCAACCAGGAGACTCATTAACATGTAAACGGGGACAATAGTACATGGGTGGTACGGCTTTTTGTCCGCCCTTGTTTTTCTCCATACATTTTTTTAAAGGCCATTGTGAAATCCTTACTAGTGCGGGAACCCCAGTCACTGTTTGAGTCCCAAATGGCCTCCTATTCCCGATATAGTGCACTTTCATTATTAGTTTTTGACCAGAGACCACATGGGGAATAGGGTGCACTATTCAGGGTGCCGTTTGAGATGCACTCAGTGAGATGAAAAGAAGGCCTGCGGATGAGTCAAGGGCAGTTCAGACTGACAATGGTCTAATTCTGTGTGTGTGTCTGTGTGTGTTTTGCTGTAACTGACAATGGTCTAATTCTGTGTGTGTGTCTGTCTGTGTGTGTTGCTGTAACTGGAAAGCAAGTAGCAAGGAGAAACATTTATGGAAAATGCTACTATTTTTCATTGAAATTTCACTTTATGAGATGATTTTAAAGCCAAAGTTTTACGAACACCGAGTGATTTGTCTTGCAAAAAAGACGAGCTGAACAGGCTTTCATTATCCCCCAATCAACCTTCAATAGACCATCTCAACAGAAGAGATTCCCTAAAAACTCACAAAATCCACTCATGCTGTAAAGGACAACAGCTTCCTTCCTTCCTGCAGACTTTTACAACACCGACAAAAACAACCTAGTCTGAGAATGTTTGACATGAATGTCAAATGATACAAAAGAAGCCAGTTAAAAATGACAGACTTTTATTCTTTAAAAAGGGATGGAATAGCTAAACCAATCATTACAGTGATGACATCATCTGGAATGTTTGTCCCTAATTAGAAATCAACATTAGGAATTGGAGCATATTTGATTTCTATTAACGTAATACTTAACCTACTGTTTAAGGTGTTGTGAGAATATACGGAAAAAACATTCAAATATTTAAGTCTAAAATAGTGTTAAATTGAGTCAAAAAAGCAGTTGGAATCTGAGTATTTTGAAGAGTGACACACATAATACCATTACAAATCTGTGGCAACAAGTGAACTTTACTGTACCAGACAGAGAGATCTAAGAAGACCATTAAAATATTGCTTTAAATTGTTTAAAAGAGACAAAATTCACTTGTTTTTTTAATAAACAATGTGGTATGCTATTCGGAACAGCCACGTATAAAGTGGAATGTTCAAAACAACCATTCCACTTGAGTCTAAGTGCAATGCCTGTGTTTGCACACGATCAATGCTTAGTTTACAACCTGCCCTGTGTGCCAGCCTGGACGCAGTGTGAGTGGAGCTTTGAGCCAGCCTGTCTGGTGGTAGGTCCTGGGTGGACATCTATAGCACCTGGCAGATTTAGGATAGGGGTTGGAGTGGCATTACTCCAGGGCCTGGTGGGCTAGTGGCACGGTTTCCTCCAGAGCCTCGCTGTCCTCGGTGAAGAGATCAGCCAGATCTGCCACAGTCAGAACGGCAGCCTCCGAGTGCTTCATGGCAGTTGTGCTGTGACTTCTGTAAGGGTGTGACAACATGAACCATGTTCAGAACCAATTTCTAGCTGCCTCGCTATTAATGTTTTGTTTGGACAACAAGCTATAATAGTAATAATGTTTTTACGAAGTGACTGACAATCATGCATGCACGGAATTTTCACAAAGGTGTTCCCAAGAACTGAACCAACTAGCTAGACACGCGACATGCTCTATCAACTAAGCTACTAGCTATTTCTGGTTCTATAACTATGAAATAGAATAATGGCCTCTTTTTACAAGAGAAGACCCTCACATTTTCTCTGCAGTCTTTAACATAGCCTGCATTCTCTCTTCAATAGTGGACTTGATGAGGAATCTGTGGACAAAGGTGGGCCTGGAGGACAGAAAAATGACATTTTACAAAACTTATAATAACGCATTATAATGGCCTGTAGTTTGTTATAACCAGTAATAAAGCAACCCTATGTTCTCACTTGGTCTGTCCGATTCGGTGCACCCGCCCAATGGCCTGCAGCTCGTGGGCGGGGTTGAGGATGGGCTCCACCAATAGGATGTGCGTAGCCTCAATGATATTGAGCCCATTGGAGCCCGTGTGGAGAGGAAGAAGCAGGATGTTGATCTTCTCCTCGTATTTAAATGAACACAGATTCTCCTGGAACACAGCAGTCAAGGTTACTGTTATGAACACATAAATGTATAGTAACAAGTTCCAGTTAGGACAATAAAGCCTTAAAGTAACAGAAAGCAAGCAGGGTAGACTTTATTACTGGAACAAATATATCTAAAGATTTGAATGTAGAAATTAGATGTGCTTGTGACGGTAAAAAAAAAATGTTGGTAGAAAAGCAAAACGAAGCTGAACAGAAACGAAGAAGTATTGAGCAACACATACCTGGAACTTGTGAATGCCGTTGATTTGCGAGAACTCCATGTTGTTGTCGAACAGAGCCTTGGCGATGATGTCCAGTACACTCTGCCACTAAAGTGAAGGACCACCCAACACACGTCATGAGCTAAAACAACTGCTGCTACATCCACAACATCACCATGTGTTCTAAGCATTACTTACAGTACATGGTTTGTATCACAATGTTTACAAAGTACACAAGTAAAACCTGGTGAAGATGACGCCATTAACTCATGACAACATTTCATTGAATGACTGATGCGATTTTAATCATAAAAAAAGGGTAATTACAGTTTATTTATGGATATATGTTGTTGTTGACACAGTAGACAAGTTACCGTGGAGAAGACGAGGCACTTGGCTCCTGGGTCAATTAGCTGGATCTTCTTCAGTGTCCTGACTACTGCCTCCACCTTGGTGGAGTGACTTCCCTGAGACACAGACACCTACAACTTCACTTATTGTCCTACACTTAATACCGTACATGCTTGGCACGTGTGTGTGTGTGTGTACCTTGACAGGGATGTCTGTCCCCTGGTTGTCTGTCTGGGTGGTGAACACATAGGAGATCTCCGCGTGGGACGTGGTCTGTCTGCAGATGGCACACTTGATGGCCCTCCGCCTCGTGCCCGATCCCACACTGTACTGCTCCACGATGATGGCGATGCACTCGTTACAGAAGCAGTGACCGCAGGTCAGCACGGCCCACTGGCCCGGAAGGTATTCAGAGACATACAGCAGGAATCAACCGTGACATGGTGGTAGGGAGACAGCATGTACTGAGCACAGTCACATACACGTCAAGGAGACAGCATGTACTGAGCACATTCACAAACTCGTCAAGGAGACAGCATGTACTGAGCACAGTCACATACACGTCAAGGAGACAGCATGTACTGACCACATTCACAAACTCGTCAAGGAGACAGCATGTACTGAGCACAGTCACATACACGTCAAGGAGACAGCATGTACTGACCACATTCACAAACTCGTCAAGGAGACAGCATGTACTGAACACAGCCACAAACACGTCAAAGAAACAGCATGTACTGAACACAGTCACATACATGTCAAGGGGACAGCATGTACTGAACACAGTCACTTACACGTCAAGGAAACAGCATGTACTGAACACAGTCACATACACGTCAAGGAGACAGCATGTACTGAACAAAGCCACATACACGTCAAGGAGACAGCATGTACTGAACAAAGCCACATACACGTCAAGGAAAGCACATGTACTGAACACAGTCACATACACGTCAAGGAAACAGCATGTACTGAACACAGTCACATACACGTCAAGAAAACAGCATGTACTGAACACAGTCACACACACGTCAACATTTCAGAACATCTGGACCTGGACTGATTAGAGCAGGACTCACCTCCTGACCCAGAGGACGGGCGCAGATAGGACATGGTTCTGGGTTCAGGCCTCCGTTCGCCTTGTCCTGGGACTAACATAATGCATTCACGTGAGAATTTAACCTGAATGTCTGTATCATTTTAGCATTTAGCACATTTTGAAATCAAATAAGTGAAAAGCTATTTGACAAAAACAAACCAATGATTTTAAAATTATGAAGCATCAGGAGAGAAGCTCATATTTAACAGAAACCATGTAATTGTCCCTGGCAAAATACAGGCTTACCTTCTCTAGATTGGAGAGATAAAGGAATTGACCCAGCTTCTTCTGGAGCTGAGACTGTGCTACTGCTCTATCATTTAACAGCTTCACTCTGTTTTGGTCCACCTACACACAATGACAACGCTTAGTGAAATAAACATAAAGAGTACATGTTCTTTTCAATTTAATCACGCTGAAGAACAGTCTTTGACTATTTAATATCTTTCATTCATACTATGATATGAACAGAAAACAAATAGGTAATGTTAAAATAGACTCCGGAAACCTGAACTAGAAGTCAATCAATCTGCAGTCTTCACTGGGACCAGAAATTGCCTCAGGCATTTCCAACACACAAAGGCCTGACACCCTGATAACCAGCCCACTTGGTTATTCGAGGCCCGAATTACTAGCTAGATATCGGTATACTTGCACATAACAAAAGCTAGGCTAAAAATAGACCAGCTCATCTGGCATTTGCCTGTAACGCCAGATGTCCAATCTCCCACTGCCAAGTCCCCATCACGCACCCTGGTGTAACCATCTTACCTCGTGGGGCTCTATGATGTGTAGTACTGGTACTTTGGGTTTGGGTTCATCAGGCAGCCTGACACGTAGCCGTTCTGTGGCCATACCCAGCTCATCAATGGCTGACACATTGTTCCGGAGAACCATCCAGTACTCATGTAACACCTGAGAACAAAAAAATAAGAAATAAAATAGGATTTACATCAATCATTTATCATATTCAATAGCTTCAAAGTATAGTAAGTATATTTCAGTTGACATTTGCTTTCATTGTATTTATCCAAAGAAACAAATCATCGCATCAAGTCCTGAATGTTTATTGATATTATCCAGATCTAACCTATATATGTCAATAGACAGGTAGGATACCTTGTACTCTTTCTTCCAGTTCTCGAAGAGTTCCATGAAGGTGTTTCCCTCCTCCACAAGGTCGTGGTCCATACGTCTGGCCTTGGAGAAGGAGAGGATGGCCTTCAGGGCCCTCTCAGTCTCACTGGCAGCCCACAACCCTCTGCTAGTGGTGGGGAGACGATCGTCCACCAGCCCCTCCTCATCCTCAATCATCTCCTCAAAGATGGCCGTCTGACCCTTCACCCTGAAAAGAGAGATTTAAGAGACACAGAGGTGCGGGTCAGCAACAAGTGTGGCTCCTTTCTTGTGCACTTCTTGTGAATTGGTCTGTGTTCACCAACTTACGTGTGGGAAAAGAGTTTGGATTCATAATCGGTGAAGAGCTCATCCGCTTTGCAAAAAACACAACTGGAAAGATACAACAGTCCTGTCAGTCAAATGACCATACTCATAATAGACAAATTCTTGAGATGATCTCTGGCCTACTTATTAAGTGGCAGGCGGACAGGCCGGAGGTGACAGAGAACAGTCTCCTCTATGACCGCCTCAGAGGGCGGGCCTTCCAGACTCTTCACCGCGTCCTGCACGGCCTTCTGTGACTTCATCAAGTCCTCCATCTGAGTGCTGAGCAGAAACTGCAGGCCACGGCCATCTCGGAACCTAGGACAAACATAATCTTCATCGAACACATTCACCCTGGAGGTTGTGGGTTCAATCCCCAAAGTGATTACATAAACATCATATAAATCCTTAACACAATAAATCAAATAATCCATACGACTACATAGGAAATTCGATTCTAAAGCCAGCTATTACTTGTCAGCCATGGAGAGTTTATTGGCCTGCTGTTTGTAGCTGCAGGTGAGCTCGTTCTGGATACGGGCAACCAGGTCGTCATCAATGTTGTGCTGTATGGCTCGTTGTATCACATCCAGCCACCACGGGGACCGCAGATTCACCTGACGTAGAAGGCATGACAAACACCTTGTCTCTCCGAAACCAGAACCAAATCTCGCATACACTAGCTAGCTACAACATTTGACTCACAGGACCGACACCAGCAGCAAATGGACACAGTGGACCCCTCCCCACTACAGAGACGCCTTGCTGTCAAAGACGCCTTGCTGCGTGGTGTTTCACTTCTATTTTAGTTTGTCTAGAGTGAAAGCACGGGTGCGGGAGGGTCTCTTACTTTACGTTTGAGCTCCTTGATGTTTTGCAGTACGGGCTGTAGAGACTGGTAGGCCTCCGTCACCTCAGCGTTGTGCTTGGTCATGTAGTGCTGCCTCAGCTGCTCCGCCTGTGGTCGGGACACGTAACAGAATGACAGAGAAGGAGAGCATTTACACACGTCTGTCTGCATGGAGACACGTGTTAGTAAACCGTGTAGGCTAAAACTAAAAGAAAGTAAAATCCCTTTTTATTTTGGATTTCACTGTCCAAGGGAACAACACGGACTGTTGGTCAGGTAGGAAGTGAACGCACGACACAGTGAATGGGTGTTTCACCTCTTCCTTCAGCCGGTCATCTCGCAGAGTGGGAGGTATCCCAGGGTGCTTTGCTTTCAGGAGTTCCATTAGGTTATGTGTAGCATGAAGCCTCTGTTTAACAGGACAGATGGGAAGGGCGGAAAATCGTCACTTAGAAAGTCAAAGGGGTTTTCTTAAGCTGATCATTTCCCAAATACATGGCCAACACAAGACAGTTGTATGTGTGATTGTGCTCTAGGGATCTAGACAGATATTTCACAAATTTCATCCATTCCTTAATAACTGGATCCTTCTTTAATACCTGTAGTGAATCGGTCTTCAACCGTCCTTTATGTTCCTCTGAAGACCTCAGGACTTCTCTGTACATCTCCACTGCCTCCACAAACTCATCTTCAGAAGCCAATGACAACACACCACGCCTCTCATTAAAGCTACACACCTCCATTTGATTTCAGCCGTTTCACACGTCATGCTTGACTACAACCACGCACGCGCGCACGCACACGATTAAGGATCATAATAGGAACAATCACCAGCCAAATGATGTCACAGTCTATCAGGTAATTTTCCCATGGGAAAGAGATGAAAAGACAGAAGTACTGGAGAGAAGGAAGAGGAGGAGGAAGAGGAGATGGGGTGCTTTGCGGTCTACCTCTGATGATGTGGATTCCTGCCAAGCCGTTAAGGGCGCACACCAATTGTCGGTGAGCCTCTTCACACTCCACTCGACATTTCTTCTGCAGGGACTTGAGCAGCTCCTCCATCGTCATGGTGCTGTTTTAGGGGAATTAGGTCATAGGACCCACCAGTGTCACTGATATCATGGCAAACAACCAGCAGACCAAACAAAACCCGACCACGATGCCGAAGTCAGGCTTCCTTTATTAACCAACACAACAGCCCCACTGAACCACATTTTAGATAGGACCTCATTAACTGGCAAACAGAACTAAAAAAAAAATCGCACCCAGACACACTGCAGGCCTTTATGTATTATCCAGCAAACACAATTGACGGCTATAGGGACTGCTGTTTGAGGTCATCCAATTACCAGAGGGTAAATTTGGGCTCCGCTCGAAAACACTGATACACATGAAAGGGCAATTGAGTTGTGAAAGACTGCACGACAAGAACCCTTCTCCTGGGCATCAGCAACAAAAAAGGTAAAAAATAAAATGTGCATTATTCAAACACTAATGCGTCCCACCGCCAACACCTTTTAAACTGGCTGAATTTCTATTAGTCCGACAACTTATTGATAACAAGAATTTATGAAATAGTCTGTCTGACTTATAAATGTGTCAGGATGTATTTGTGTCAGTCGAACCTCCACTCTGACAGCCTGCATCATGAGTTACAGAATGTATAATAAAGCCCTTAGTAACCTTCTCTGGAACAGCCGCTGAAATGTAACTGACCTCTTTTGGAAGGGCAGGAATTCTCCCCTGACCGCCTGCGGGTGGCAGCAGGCTTGACGCAGCCTCAGCAGGGGGTAAAGGATGGTGTTGACCGTGCGCCTGTCCAGACTGCCCAGCTTCAGTCTCCAGTCCTGGATCTTCCTCAGCTTGACCAGGGCGTCCTGGGAACACACCTCGTGCTGCCGGTGGTAGAAGTGACCCTCCACTGGAGAGAAGTGCAGCCAATGGACCTCCTCGGTCTGAGGTGGAATCTGAATCTGGAAAATAGTGAAAAGTAATATGAGTCAGAATCAGAACAGGCACTTACTGTTTTTTTTTATATTTTACCAGATATGGCCATAAAATAATAATGCAATAATAATGTACAGACATTTCTCAAAAAACTGAATTATCACAATGCCTCTGGTATCAGCAAAGGGTGAAATGAAGAGATTGGGGAAGTAATGAGATCGGTGAAGAGAAAAGATTGGTCAAGTGAAGAGATTGGTGAACAGGAGACATTAAAACCAGAACAAGGTCAACAGCTCCACCCTCTTAAAATTATGAGCAGGTCAATGGGCCACATGTCCCCCTCCTTTCCAAAAATAAGAAAGTTGCTAAGACCAGCAATATTGTGATTTTTTTAAACTAATACTGCACATTATGGTATTGCAGTTTTATTCACCTTCCAAAAAGCTTCTGAACTGTATATGTTACATTGATCATTCAACCTACTTGATCGATGACATCTTTCTTGGCCGATCGCCACAGCAGCTGACCAACCAGGTTGTAGAGTGGCTCAGTGTTTCCACGGCGATAGGGCCGGTAGAGCAGCTGGTCCCACCAGTACTTGACCCAGTAGGGGTCAAACCCCAGGAACAGAACCAACCCATACAGATCTTACAGGAACAGAGACAAATGAGAGATAAAGGAAACATGGTACGATAACTACTGAAAACTCCTATGCGGTGTCAGTTCATTACACATTTGATGAGCTCACCTTCCAGACCCCTCTGGACGGGAGTCCCACTAACACACCACCGGTTGACTGACGAGAGGCGCAGAGCCATTTCTGCAGCCTGATGGTGAGAAACCAGCAGAAACAGGCAGATGGAGACAACGGCCCAGCAGTAACAGACACAACGGTAATCAGGATGATTATGAAGGTAATGGTCCCCTGTAGACCAGTGGGTAAAGTATGCTACTTCTAACGCCAGGTGGTTGGGTTCAATTCCCAGGACCATCAATATGAAAATAAATGGGGCAAGCGTGACTATACGTTTTCGCTTTGATTAAAAGCGGCGGCTAAATGGAACACAGTGAATTATTTCAGATGGGAAAAATACCCTCACAAAGCTCGCTTCTTCCATTCATTGCCTTTGAGCAATATCCCTCAGCTCTGACTCGTCTCTCTCACCTCAGAGCCACCAGCCTAATTATTATCGCGACCTCTCCAGACGTCTCACCTTGGCGGTGGTGCATTCCACCATCTGTGCCTCGTCCAGACAGATGCGCCACCACTCCACGGCCACCAGGGGACTGGGCACAGCCATGTAGCGCTTCTGGTTGCGGAAGCGCCGGCCGTCCTTGCTGTTGCTGTGGGGGATGTCCACGTAGTTGAGCTCCGAGCGCAGCACATCGTAGGTGGTGATGACCACGTCCTGCTCGGCCAGCATGTGAGGCTGGATGAACCCGTGTTTCTTCACCCCCTGGTAGATCTGGGGACGGGTAGCGAGGAAGATAAACTAGTGGTCAGGGCCCCACTTCAGTAACCAAAAGGCCTCCCGTCTGAGTCCTTTGATGTGCCCTTGAGCAAGGCACTCAAATTGCTCAGCTAAATGATTACAACTGCTTGGAAATGTTAACGTGAGAATATCACTTTTTATTATAGGTTAATAAACAGCGATAATAATAACAATTGATAATAATAATAAAATATATAGGAATATTCCATTCACTAGTTTTAGTTCTAAATGCATGCCGCCAAAGTTACAAGAGGGTGTTTCTTTTAAATAGAATATGCGAGACTTTCTCCCTAATTTAAAATATTTACTCAATCATTTAAAATCACAATGTTTCGCTGTCAAACTGCCTTCATGAGATAAGGCGGTCCTTACCAGTACTCGTAGCGATGAGGACCTGATGTGTCTGTTGATCTCTTCAACCCACTGATGACAGATTGAAGACGGCGAGATGATCAGGGTGGCCCCGGTAGGAACAGGCCTCATTGCCACCAGACAGTGGGGACAGTAGAACGGCGTGGTGTCCAGACTCTCTTCCTTGTAGTTCACGCATTCTGCATGCTGCCACAGCTGGCAGTTGAGACACTGCACCCTGGCCTTGTAGTCCATGAGACCCAGCTCGCCGCAGATACACTCGAAGCGGTAGTCTGGGGTGTTGAAGGGGTTGAATGACGCCCGGGTGGTGGGTGGGATTTCCCAAGTGACAGGTGGACCTGGCCGACTCGCTTCATCATCCAGCTTATCCCTTCTCTTGGTCTTGTGTTTATGTTCGTCTGTCTCCTTTCTGTCGCGTGTCTCTTTGTGGTCCTCCCCAACAGGTGACAGGTCCTGTGAGGCACTTATCGCGTCCTGTTGTTTACTGTCCTCTACAGAAGCAGAGTGGTCAGGGGACAGGCAGCTCTGGTTGGTGTCTTCTGAAGGAGAGAGTTCTGGAGTATCAGGGTCTTTATAAGCCGTCTTCCTCTGCTTCCCTGCTCGCCTTAGAGAAGCTCTTCGGGGACCACAGTCCCCGGAAGAAGGACTCCGCTGCAATACCAAATCAGATTTAATCAGAAACCATTGACGAACAGTTAAGTTTAACAGCAGGTATTGAAACGCAGTGCATGCAATTAGAATTCAATCAGAAGAACAGATAAACAATTTCAAAGCAAACAAAGCTTTTCACAATTGAGTTAATGTTTATATGTCATGAAAGATATTGCACCTAAGAGGACTTGTTGGTTTCAAATATAATGTTGAAATTGTTTATAATGTTTAATTGTTTCTGCAAGTACCCCAATACATACAGACTTGGGTATGTTGGTCTTCTTCTTGGTTTCCTTGTATTTCTTTCCCAGTTTGAAGGATCCGGCCAGTCCGCGACCTTTGACTCTTTCCACTAGATCCTCAGCCAGCAGCTTCCCCAGGGCTCGTTTTATGTGGTTACGGTTTTTCAGCAGATCGTACTGATACGTGGTGCGAATGTATGCAAAGATGGCGTTGACCGACGCGCCTTTACCAACCCTCATCTCTTTTATAGCCGCCAAGAGCATCACACGCACAGCTGCACAGAGATAAAATAACACAACCCAGGTTGGGAAAGATATGTGTATCACAAAGAATTCAAGTCAAATTCAACGGGTGAGATCTGAGAAGGATAGATAAAAAGTTAGTAATATTCAATCCATATTGAGAACTGTTTAGAAACAATCTACAATAGTAATATCATTATTAACAGAAATAATAAATAATTAACAGGCTATAACCTACATACCTCCGGTAAAGAGTAATTTCAAAATGTTCTATGCATGAACAGACTGAACCAAACTGACTTACTTGGATAGGAGATTTTCACCTTCGGTGCAATCTCTGGCTTATACTGAACAACCTCCTCCTCCTCTAATAGTGGTGGAGGCGGGACAAAATAATTCACTAATTTCCCCTAAAAAAATGAAAAGATACAAACCTGTTAGTCCATCAGTAAACAGTAGTTTCAATGCCACAGCCTTCTAAAATTGGCCTGGTCCCAAATCTATTCGTGCTGTATAACAACTATAAAAGATGGCTGCAATAACAGATCTTGAACGACACGGCAACCCTGAGATGCCATCCAGCCATAATGATGACATACAATCAGTATCATTGATATGCCAGTAAAAACAACTCAACAGAACAAGAGCCATTACATTTCAGTTTCCATCCTGAATGAGCTGAACTGAAATGTAACTGCCTCTGTTGCCAGTCAAGTCAAGGCAGAAGAGAAAATCACAGTGCCATCTGATTCCCTTGGATTCCATGGTTCTCACCAGAGGTAGGGTGAGGGCCTCCTGCTCCAGGCCTTGTCTACTGTTGTTCAGTATGAGAGCCAGGACCTCCACGGTCTTCCCCAGACCCATTTCATCAGCCAGGATCCCACCGGGCCAATCCACTCCGGCCAAGGGGAACTCCCGAATCAGGCTAGAGACGGGAGGCAAATCATCTAATTAGAAAGATGGTCAATGGCTTTTTAAATGTAATATCAACAATAATAACAAAGTACTAACTACTATCAGGCTGCATCAGAGAGATGGACAGGATGAGCTCTCATAATGATATTTGCAGATAGTGTCTTACCAGCCTGTATATGGATTGTAGTACAGCTTCTTTCCACACATCGTCACCACCTCCCGCCATAGGAAATGTAGTGTTTGGTCTGGGAAGTGGAATTTACATATTGTTATTGTCGTCCAGTGAAAATAATAATTTACAAAAACACTTTCTCAATTAGAATGTCATCAATATAGTAAAAATGGGGTTAAAATGTTTTTTTTCCCCTGCTAGCAGGATGTAAATCTACCTTGAGAAGAGCTACTGCTCCGGAACTTCTCCCTCCTGAGCATCCAGTTGACAGCCTGACACTGATAAGGCCTGAGGATTGGGATAAGAGCCAGGTGCTGTACATCTAGGGTCACTCCCTGGTCCTCTCTCTGGTGGAGGTGTCTGATGGAGTCGTACAGCTCCTCCACATTCTGCCTTTCCAAGTCAGTGTCGCACTCCTCTTCTTCAGTGTCCACCACTTCTAACAGGGGAACAGGCAACTGGTATAATCATAGAGGGTTAGGGGTCAACAGAGGAGGAGGAGGTGGAAAAGAAAACAAGATACTTACCAGGAATAATGAAGTCATAGTAAAACTCCATTAATTTCTGCATCAGCTGATTTGCTTTTCTGATTCTTCCGTTTCCCTCGCTGAGGAATTCAGGCTTTCCCAATCCCGACTCCAGTACATATATCCCTACCTGCAGCAGGAAAGCCAAATATCACAGAAGTAAAAGCATCACTTTAGGATGTAATATAACCCCAAACAAAATAATCCTACATTGGTTGACATTAAATTTTTTAACCACTTGTCCTTTGGGCATATGACACAGATTTTTTACTTGTCCAACCGCAGAATGTACTTGTCCAAAACAAAAACATTTACTAGCAAAAGGTTGACTAAACTATTGACAGATGCAATTTGATAATAAATGTCATTTTAATTACTGATTGGACATGTACACAAATGACCTGACATAGTTAAATTGTCATTTTCAAGTGTTGCTGAATCTGTGGCCACATTAATCAATATTGAGAAATATTTTGCTAACATGTACTATTCTATATCCACTTAATTAGTTTAATACAATTTATTATATATATATATATATATATATATATATATATATATATATATATATATATGAGTATATAAAGTGCACACCTTAATTTTCTCCTCTCCTGAGTGATGACACAGCTGCACAACTCTTCTCTTCTGAAGCCAGTCCAGCTCCTCCAGCAGTATCCATCCACCCAAGGAACACTCCACTAGACAGGAACTGTCCAGAAGTCTTGACACCAGTCCTCCTGTAGCATCACTACTCTCATCACTAATGCTCAGGCACAGCTGATCTTCTGTCCTGCGGAGGGTGAAGGCCCTCTGGTCAAAGCCGGAGGGTTTAACCCAGACAGGGAGAACAAGGAGGCTGAACTCCCCAATCAGAGACTTCCAGGCATGAGCCATGTCAGAGAGGGGAAGCACAGTGAGCGTGAGTGAGGTGGAGATGGAGGCGTCTGTGGATGATGAACCAGGGTGAGGGGGGTCATCTCCCAGTCCCACGTCTGATAACAGTGTGCCTGAGCTGGAGCAACCTGCCTCACAGGTCCCCTGGAGGGTGGAGATTAGAGAACCTGTTGGGATCTGGAGGCCAGTGGAAAGAAGAGAGCTAGTTGGAATCTGATCGTCTTCTTCTTGGAGTTGAGTCTCGTTCCTGCGGTCCTCATGCATGTTCCAGTCCAGCTTCTTCTTGGCCTCCTCACTCACCCTCACTGGTGTGGCACGCTTCCTTCTGTTGCTCATGGTGACAGCCTAGAAGAGCATAAAAACATCTGGATAGTTATACTTTTTGGAGGACATGCTGAACAATGCAATAAAAGTAGGAATATATTGCCCAGGAATCGGTATTGACCAATATTAGGCAAGGAACATCAGAATTGTAAAAGTTTTAGAGGTAAGATAAACAAAACCCAATTCACGAAAGCAAGTTTTTTTTTAAAAAAAAACACCTGTCGGATCCAGGCTACTTATGCAGTATAGCATTAAGCATTGGCAGTGAATGTCTGTGACCATTTAAAGTCTAGTGGCTGAGCCACTTCGTTATCCTGTTGTTTATATCCTTGGTGCAATAATCCTATTCTCTTTGTATTATGAAAACTGGTCACTGAATAATTATTGACATTTTAAGGGTCAACAATTCCGCAGGCCAACAGCAAAAATGTTGTTACATGACGAGCTTGCAACAATGTAACGAAAAGGCTACACTAGTATGTGATTGCTACAGTACTGCTTTCAGACGCATTGTGATTGTTGTCTGGATTGGATAGCAAAGATGTCTACTGTTTAGCTGCAATACATATTTAACAATTACTTTTTATATCTCGCAAAAAGTCGTCACTGTTCCTGGTCCCTGCAGACGAAACAATATGCTCGTCCGATTTACCAAACCAGTCAATGGACTTTGTCGTCTTGAAGCGACTGCCACCGAGTTTAAAAACACACTAAACCATCCTTTAGCCCGTTTCTCCGCTGCTGCTGTGCGCCATGTTTTCATACATGCCGGAAGTAAATCAGCGTCACAGCAACATTCAACTCCTTGGTTTAACCAGAAATGTCAGTTCACAACCACTAGGTCGCAGCATTGCCCTCTATTTCTCTGTAGATTCAAAAAACGTATCTCTTGCCCGACTGCCGATTCAACTTGTGTTACTGCAGTCACCGTGGACACCAAGCATCACGATAATACAGAAATATTATACATATACACATGCTCTTCTATTTAAAATTGTTACATATCTTCTGATTTAACCTGGACTACTTTGGTTACCTTAGGTTATAGACGCAGAAGTATTTTGCCTAACTTTAAACCAACAATACTGAGCTTATTGTAGGCCTCTGCGATTATACCTTTATTCTGAAAAAGACAAAACAAACGTGTTGAACTTAAATTTTGTCATACAATACTCACAATGACCACGCATGTTAAATGGTTAATGCTTCATTTCAATTCACTATACAGAATACATAGGACATAAACATTCAACCAATCTCAAACCCCTTAATTTCTATGTCTCTCTACTTGCTGTCCTTTATGTGACCATGTAATGTATGTGACCCGGTTTTAAAGACACATGCAGTGATCAAGACAAATAGAACGGGGGCACCCATTCTCCATTTTCAGAAAGAAAGACAGAGAGAGAGAGAGAGAGAGAAGGAGAGAAAAAAGAGAAACCCTGCATTTGCGCGGCAGAGGCTTAACTTGGGCTCCAAACTGAGAGGTTCAGGAGACGAAGAGGTACGCAATGTTCCGAGGCAGGAGGTGCAGGTATGTCCACATTCTAACGTTACGATATGTATGCTAGTTTAGCCTATTGGATGCAAAAGGTACAATGCAACATATATTTAAGAGACTGCTCCTCGGGTTAATAGCAACATTTAAAAAAAAGGTTAAAAAAAATAGTAAGACATGTCATTCACAAATGTGAAAAAAAAATTGAATCCATAAAAACTGGCGAATGACCTATTTTTCCAAAACCGTTGGTAAAATTTGACAAGAAAAATATTGAAATGTGACTAATGGCATAAGATTGTATGACATCTGGTTCATAATTTCATTGGGACATTTTAGGAGCATTTTAACAACCAATTAGGGCTTAAACAATCTCAGTTCGGATAAATGATGGAGTCCAATGCGCAAGTCCGCACCTGGCGCTGTCCAAGGTGCTGAAACAATATACGCAAATCAACCGCACGCACACCTATCAACTTTGAGTCACTATCCTGCAAGTTGTTTTTGCTGTATAGATTATAAGGGGCATCAATGCCTTTAGGCTATATGGTTACAAATGAGTGTAAATTATGTTATTTAAGATTGAATGTCAATTGGCTTCTGCAGTGTTTGTCTTTGGTTAATTTGGAAGTTACATAGCATGTCTAATGGATATTAAGAGATGCCAAAGATAGATAGTCAACAGACAGTTGTTTATCATTCCTTGTTTACAAAGCAAACTTCAATTAACATATGTATCTCATCTGCAGGTTAGACATCAGTGAAAGAGGGATAAGGCGATGATGGATCTTCCATTTAACGTGGACCCATGTCTCTCCCAAATGACAAACCGGACATGATTCTATCACCTTTTAAACCAAGACCTTTTAAACCATGTGGAATATGATGTACTTGAATGCCATTACGTTTTTGTGTTTCTCTATTTTACTGAATGATGCATTCATTTCTCCCAGTAATGTATTCGAGAGGTCAGCAGTTCCTAAAGCTGGTTCCTCCCGTCTGGTGGCCAGAATGGATGGGGACATTATAATCGGTGCCCTGTTCTCGGTCCATCACCAACCATCGACAGAGCAGGTAGCGGAGAGAAAATGCGGGGAGGTTCGGGAACAATACGGAATCCAGCGAGTAGAAGCCATGTTCCACACCTTGGATCGGATCAACTCTGACCCAAACCTCCTGCCCAACATCACGCTGGGGTGTGAGATCAGAGACTCCTGCTGGCACTCCTCAGTGGCTCTGGAGCAGAGTATTGAGTTCATCAGAGACTCCCTCATCTCCATTCGGGACGATGACAACAAGGATGGTACCTCCAGACAATGGTGCATTGAAGGGACACCTTCCAGTCAGCCACCCACTACCAAGAAACCCATAGCAGGGGTCATTGGCCCTGGGTCAAGTTCAGTGGCTATTCAAGTACAGAACCTCCTGCAGCTGTTCAACATCCCCCAGATAGCATATTCTGCAACCAGCATAGATCTGAGTGACAAAACGCTCTTCAAGTATTTCCTCAGGGTTGTTCCATCTGACACTCTCCAAGCTAGAGCCATCCTGGACATTGTCAAACGCTATAATTGGACCTATGTGTCAGCAGTGCATACAGAGGGTAAGTATCTGTCTGTTTTGGTTTCTTGCATAAGTAGATGGCTTCATGTTTAATATTCGGCATCAACATCGATTCAAACACAATGTGATGAATGGATATACATGATTAGCTGAACTGGGAGTACTGCTATTCCATGTGTAGTTCGAATCAACATACAGCTGTGAAAACATAAGTTGAATCAACATACAACTGTGATGACATAGGTTGAATCAACATACACTGTGAAAACATAGGTTGAATCAACATACACTGTGAAAACATAGGTTGAATCAACATACACTGTGAAAACATAGGTTGAATCAACATACACTGTGAAAACATAGGTTGAATCAACATACAGCTGTGAAAACATAGGTTGAATCAACATACACTGTGAAAACATAGGTTGAATCAACATACATTGTGAAAACATAGGTTGAATCAACATACAACTGTGATGATATAGGTTGAATCAACATACACTCTGAAAACAGAGGTTGAATCAACATACACTGTGAAAACATGGGTTGAATCAACGTACCATGTGAAAACAGGTTGAATCAACATACAACTGTGATGACATAGGTTGAATCAACATACACTCTGAAAACAGAGGTTTAATCAAAATATACAGTTAAAACATTAGTTTAATCAAAGTACACTGTCAAAACATAGGTTTAATCAAAATATACAGTTAAAACATTGGTTGAATCAAAGTACACTGTCAAAACATTGGTTTAATCAAAATATACTGTTAAAACATTGGTTGAATCAATATACAACTGTGAAAACATAGGTTGAATCGACGTACACTGCTAAAACATAGGTTAAATCAACACATGACTGTGAAAACAGGCTGAATCAAAACACACTGTTAAAACATAGGTTGAATCAACATATCACTAGCTACAGTATTGTAAGCATGCTCAACAATAACCAATAACCAACAAAAATCCTTTCGCAACTGGTTTCCTTACAGTTTTACATTGAATTAACATTTTTATTGAATATACAATGTAGTTGCATCAAACCTATTATGAACAATACTTAGTTAATTTATTTATACAATTTATACAATTCATAATGATGTTGATTAAAAGAGAGGTAGAGTTCAACGACATCCACGTTGAAGTAATAGTCACAGCTTTCCTCATCTGACTTAGTGCTGCATTTCCGGAGGAATTCTTTAAAGTACATGTCTCTGTAGGGAGAATCAACTGTTTTTTTGTTCAGTTTCTAGGCTTGCTACAGATTAATCAAGCAAAAATTCTAGCCCTTTAAGGTTCCTTAACACTGACTTAGCGAATAGCTTTTGATGGGCTCAATTAGGTCTGGAGAGTCAGACATGTTACACAGGGGAATAGTTTCACTCAGCTGTAAGTTGGGAAGAACTACTCTATCTTGGGTTTAGTGCTTGATTATAACAGGCCTTGATCTTTGTGTCCTATTTTGAGTTCTATTTCAGTCACTTTCAGTGGTCAGTTAAATCAGTCCCTTTCAGTGAATCCTTTTTTGAATTTTACATAAACTTTCCATCTGTATGTATGTATCACTTCATATGTTGTCATTTATTGACCACTTGCCTGTCACACTGCACATAGAGTTTTTGATTGTATTTTATCATTAAGACTTTGGCAGGGTCATCATTGTAAATAAAACTTGGTTTTATTCAATTGGCTTACCTGGTAAAAAAAAAAGGTGAAATAAATACAAGAAACATAAAAAAGAAAGATGTACACAGGCTGATGGAATAGTTTCTGTTTTTTCTATCATCCATTTGAAAAGATACAGCAATGCTGAAAGTAACAGTTTGTTCTTTTTAATTAACATCTAATTTTACATTGTGGAAGCAGCAGTATTGTCCACAGAAAAACAAAAACAACAGTATTACAATAAAAGCACTCACATTTCGGCTTCCCTTGCAATGATTTGTGTTGATGTTCCGAAAGATATCATCTTTTTCTGTTGGCTTGTCATGGCAATGGCATCAAATATTTATAACATGCATCAGAACACTGTTTAGAAATTAATGCGCACAATGCACTACCACAAGTCCCTATCTAAGACCCCAAAATGTTTCAGCTTCTTGAAAGATTTGGTGAGCCACATTCTTCCAAAATGTACTTTGTGTCCTATGAAGTCTTACAGGAAGGTGATGACAGGCAATCTATCCAGCTGTGAGAAACAAAAAGATGAATGTTGGTGAGGTACATTTTAGAGGATACTGTAGAAAACAAATTCACTGTCCTCCACAAACTCTCTGCAGCATGATGTAATTCACCCATAATATACACTGCCATTCAGAAGTTTGGTGTCACTTAGGCATTTCCTTGTTTTCGAAAGAAAACAAAAGAAAAGCAAATTCTTTGTCCATAAAAATAACATCAAATTGATCAGATATACAGTATAGACATTGTTAATGTTGTAAATGACTATTGTAGCTGGAAATTGCTGATTTTTAATGGAATATCTACATAGGCATACAAAGGCCCATTATCAGCAACCATCACTCCTGTGTTCTAATGACACAATGTGTTTGCTAATCCAAGTTTGTAATTTTACAAGGCTAATTGATCATTATAAAACCATTTTGTAAATATGTTAGCACAGCTGAAAACGGTTGTGTTGATTAAACAGGTGACTCTGGGATGCTGGCCTTCTAGGCAAAGTTGCAAAAAAAGGCATATCTCAGACTAACCAATAAAAAGAAAAGATTAAGATGGGCAAAAGAACAAAGACACTGGACAGAGAAGATTGGAAACAAGTGCTATGGACAGACAAATCTAATTTTGAGGTGTTCAGATCACAAAGAAAAACATTTGTGAGACGCAGACCAAATGAAAAGAATTTGGATCCGTGCTTGACGCCATCTGTTAAACATGGTTGGAGGCAATGTGATGGTCTGGGGGTGCTTTGGTGGTGGTAAAGTGAGAGCTTTAATACAAAGTTAAAGGATCTTGAAGATGGATGGCTATCACTCCATTTTGCAACGCCATGCCATACCCTGTGGACGACGCTTGATTGGAGACATTTTCCTCCTACAACAGGACAATGACCCAAAGCACAGCTCCAAACTATGTAAGAACTATTTAGGGAAGAAGCAGTCAGCTGGCATTCTGTCTATAATGGAGCACAGTCACCAGATCTCAACACTATTGAGCTGTTGTGGGCGCAGCTTGACAGTATGGTACGTAAGAAGTGCCCATCAAGCCAATCCAACTTGTGGGAGGTGCTTCAGGAAGCATGGGGTGAAATCTTTTCAGATTACCTCAACAAATTGACAACTAGAATGCCAAATGTCTGCAAGGCTGTAATTGAAGGACACAATTATAATTTCAATTAAATATGATTATTTCTAACCTTATCAATGACCTTATTAAGTGGCCCCAAACTTGTGAATGATTGTGTATGTTCATGTGTCAAGGGTTCTTCAATGAATTGATTTAACTGCAGCATATGTGACTAAGAGACCAGAACAATCCTGGGCTTTTGCAGTAGCTACACTTCTCTTCTGCACTACAGTAACAGAAGCTGGGCTGTTACATTATTATACAGTAATTAAGATTCCAGTCCCTGGTGATGAAATGTCTCAATGACTTTCGGTTTATAGCTGCCTGCCTGATGTGCATACCAATGTTCCCAGCATCACAGTCTGTCCTATGACACCATGCTCCAAATGCACGGTGTATTGCTTTTAACCAGAGTTCCGTAGAGCTTTGGTTAAACATACTGCACTATGTGGGGAATAGGGCGCCATTTGGGAAGCAGGCACAGACCTCTGCTCTGCCTGCAGTGAGGGACGACTCAGAGGGACTCATGCAGAGCTGGCGGTGAACTGATTAAAACCGAATTACACTTCTGTCCTGTTGCACCTTCATTATTCATTATTTACCAGGCTGGTGAGTGCTTTAATTAAATAAATAAGCAATATGAAACACAATGACATGGCACTTTAGTCTCTGAAATAATAATAAAAAACATACAGAATATTTGAAATGCAGCTATAGTCCTAGGTTGCAGTGCTGTTGTGTCTGGCTTGAAGGCCACAAGTTGGATTATATATATATTTACCTTGAAAGATTACTATATAATGTTTTTTTTGTTTGTTAATTCTTCCCAGGTAACTATGGAGAGAGCGGTATGGAGGCATTTAAGGAGCTAGCCTCTCAGGAGGGCCTGTGTATTGCCCATTCAGATAAGATCTATAGCAACGCTGGGGAGAAACACTTTGACAGGCTGCTGAGGAAGCTGAGGGAACGTCTGCCTAAGGCCCGCGTGGTTGTCTGTTTCTGCGAGGGCATGACGGTCCGTGGGCTGCTCATGGCCATGAGGCGACTTGGGGTGGCAGGAGAGTTTCTTCTCATTGGCAGGTAAAGTTAACTTATACAGTAAATAATCAGTCCAAGAATTGGTTTAAGGGATGTATCATTTCCACTTTTGGCTTCATTTATCAAGCAACTTAGAGTAGGAGTGTTGATGTATTATCAGCTAAGGCTTTTAAACTACTGAGATTAGGCCATGGATCAGATCAATCCGAACATAGAATTGCATAGTGTTTTTCTTACTTACCTTTTATTTTCTTACTTACCTCAGTGAAATTTTACAGAACAAAATAAAATCATCTCCCTATAAAATTTCATACAGATACCGCCTGTGCTTTACTGAGAATTAAACTCAATAGGAATAACTCATTAACAAAAACGACTATAATAATAGTAGAGAAAGAGATTGGAGCTTTGAGCCAGACTTACACTTATGAATAATGCATAGTTCGAACAGTGAGCTCTCTCCCTCTCTCTCTTTCTCACTCTCCCCCTGTCAGATCACAGGCAAACTGCCGAGGCTTGGGTAATATGTGACAGCACTCTCTCCCCCTGTCAGATCACAAGCTCAGTGGGAAATAGGGGTAATGTGGGACAGCACCTCCAGCACCGAGCTCAGTGGTGAGCACAACCGAGCGTCAAAACACATATTATCAGCTGGTTGACATCCTCACTGTAGTTAGTTTGTAGCTATCCAGTGAGGATGTAACAAGCTAGCATGAAGCCCTGCCAGGAATAGTGATGCTCAAGCTGCAACTCAAACCGCACCAAGTTAGCCTGGTTTCAGATGTGCTTTTCTTTAATTTGTAGCTTTTATTGTTTCATTTTGCACAAAATGCTGTTGGACCACAGTCCAGGCAACAGTTTTTACAATTCTTCAGAAACATACTTGAATAATGACAAAAACATTTTGAATAAAAAAACAAGAAATGTACTAGTGATTCATGGTCGTTGCGAAAATGTCGTATACAACACTGATGATAACAGAAATGTATAAATAAATTAAAAAGGACAAATAACTCTGCAGTTGAGTTATACTGCTAGTGACGTCCCTCTGAGGATGAGAAGTAGGACATGGGATTGGTGCAGCTGTTTCTTTCTGGGTCAAGGAGACTAGTGACTGAGAAAAGATTGTTTTCTAGAGCAGTGCTGTAAGTGAACACCGGCAGCCCAGTGAATCTAGACCAGAGAAATTCCACTCTACACCCTTCCAATATCCATAAGCCTTCCCGTTTTCAGTTCCTCATTTGCAGCAATGACCTGGGTAGATCACAAAAAAAAACAACATAGCCTGACTTCCTGTCCCGTTCGCATTCCTTATAAAATAACTTGTACATTAATACAGGCCTCTTGGCAAGTGTCAGTACTCCACAAAACAAAGAGAAAACTAACAATACATGAAAAGCTAAATACAATCACAGAAAACAGACACACTCCCTAGAGAAAATGTTTCCAATTACATCCAGTATCCCACATGGAGATGGTTTGGTCTGGTTGAATGTGTTTGTTCCTGCCATGGTTTGTATGATGACTTGTATGATGTACTAACGTCACTGCCGCAGGTTCTTGGCTCAAAACAGAGTGTGTAGTGCTGTGAAACAGATGGCTGAATACTGGTGATGTTGCCATGCTGAACGAGGGAGGAGGGCAATTGTTTAGTTTTTGTGATCTACACAAAAATATAATGTATATAATGTGATTAGCAATGCTTGACTTGGGCAAGAGCTGTTCGTAGTGTCGTGATTGCACTTTACATTTTTTTCCATCGGAACCGGGTAAACCTTTTTCAGTGCCTGGCCTGTGTGGGAGGAGTTGTCCGGAGAACTGTAGAGGGACCTGTTTTAAGGAAATGCATACGCGACTGGCTTTCGTTTTATAGCTGCCTGCCTGATGTGCATACCAATGTTCCCAGCATCACAGTCTGTTCTATGGCACCATGCTCCAAATGTATGGTGTACTGCTTTTAACCAGAATTCCGTAGAGCCTAGCTATCAGTGGCAACAAAAATATGTTAATCAATGTGTAACGTGCACTGAAAAGCAACAGAGCATTAGCATTCATGTTATGATTTCACTTTGTACCAACCGTCTGTCTTTGAATTTGGTCCACGTACGCACGAGTACACTTCAAAATGGAAATGTGCTCTTCTGAGCTGTGGGACATTGGAATGTCTTTCCTCCAGATTCCCCTGTGTGTGTCCATCCTCCTGAGTGTGTGTTAGTGCTGTTGCCTGTGGAGAAACAACAGACATTACTTAGGTAGGCTTATTAGGTCGGCCCTGAAGCTATAACAAAATAATAGACAATAACTAGATAGTCAATAAAAAATGTACAAATGTACCAACTTGGAAGAACATCTCCAACACCTATTCAATCCCAAGTCAAACTCTGGTAATTAGTTTCCCATTAATTCTTATGTTATTTTGAAAAAGAGTGCCAACATGTGCAGTTCTCTGAAAGGGGTGTTGGTTTAACTACTGTTTTAACAGTGCCCCTGTTAAAACGAGGATAATGAGCAATACTAGACAGATGCACAGAACACACCTCTAATAATGCACTCAAGACACGCCCACAAATGTCAGAAGAGGAATGGGATCAGTAAAATTAAATAGTTACTCGATATTGGTTGGTTTTTTCACATTGACGCACTAACACCTCATTGATGTAAGGAAAGGTCCCAAGTGTGTTCCGTTGATTGCAACGCTTCATAGAGAGGTTCTCAGCCTACACTTATGAACACGTCTGAGGTTCAGAGACAGTGTGGGGTCTCCATCCCCAGTTTAGGACAGTGGATGGAAGTCAGGTTTTCCTGGCAGCCTGGTTCTTAGTATAGAGGTGTGTCATGGCTTCTGCCAATGATCAGTGGAGACAGGCTGAGCCAATGTCGTTGCTGGACTGGTCCTCCTGGACAGCAGAGGGCATCAGGACTAGAGCTGCTGTCTGTTTTCTTGCTGGTAAGTACAGTCAGGACACTTAATGCTCAAACGCTGTCTAAGCCAAAAGTGCCATGTGGGATTGTGGCCAGATTGTGGCCAGATGGTCGGCACGGTTCAGGTAGTGGTGGCTGCAGTTCGGGGTCGTACTCTGCAAGTGGAGGTTGAGCAGGCTGCCACACCGGCAATAGCTGGTCTGACCGCGGTAATGGACACCACTCAGTCAGATGTGGCACTGGTGAGGGTTCGACCAACCATGGCACTGGTGAGGCTCGACCAACCGTGGCACTGGTGAGGTTTGACCAACCGTGGCACTGGTGAGGTTTGACCGACCGTGGCACTGGTTGTGGGAGCCCCAGCTGGGGTGCAGGAGTGGTCTTGACCATGTAGCGAAACTACTCAGGCCTCTGTGGCTGTTGCTAGGTAGGCTACATCATTGGCAGTCGTAGAATTGGCTTCCTGGAGCGGGTTGGACATTGAGTTATAGCAAAAGAGGCCACATTTGTTCTGGAGCCTACCTAAGCATTTGGTTGGCAGGCTCCCATTCTGCAAGTTTTTGGGTGGACTGGGACACAGAGGAACGCGTGTCAGGCTGGAGCTCGGGTCGTTGTGTTGTTGTACGTACTGGTGATTGTCCGATGGGCTGATGGTTTCTGGGAGCCCAGAAACACCTGGGGCACAGATGGCCACTATCACTACTGGTAATAGTGCAGGAAAAAGACAGACATGCACACACACAGTGAAAGGAACTGGACTGATGCTAGTGGTGAAAGTATTAAATAGTAGTATAGTAAAAGCAATAGGAGTTTACTACAAGAAACCAGAATACAGAGCATGTATTATGGTACAGTTATCACACTAGAGGGGATGCAATCTGTTAAGATACTCTCAGTGATGCCACTGTAGAACTATTTGAGGATTGGGTGGGCCCGTGCCAAATCTGTTTAGCCTCCTATGGAGGAAGAGGCTCTGACATACTCTCCTTCCCACTGATGTGTAGCAGACCAAGTACGGTGACCAAAGGGCTAACAAAGCACACAGTATAATGCTACACGACAGCAGCTAGCTTAGGGCTGGCATGTTATATGGCTGTGCTGTTTAATAAATAATACCTCTAGGATAAGTCATCATGGTGCCACTGGCTCAGTGGAGAACACATTCGGAGACTGGATTTTGCAACCTACTTACATGATGAACCCACTGATCACTAGTTATGTGTTCAGAGGACTGAAGTCCTTACAAGCAGGGCCGTTTCTAGGTACTATAAGCGACATAAGCGGTCGCTTAGGGCCCCCCGACAGCTATGTAACCCAAATCAAATTTTGCTGATGGCATGCTTACAAGAGGTCTTGTTTTCTTTTGGAACTGCTATGAGAGACTGAGAACCTTGCAGTCTCGGTAGTAGCCAAGACAAGAGATTAGGTGGTGGAAGGGTATGACTAGAAGGCAGGGATGCTACTGTGATGTAATTGTATCAAGCAGCACACTCGTCTCTCTAAGCTATGATTAGTACAACAACACAGCGAATATATTCATCAACCATCGTTTGGATATTCTCTACAATAGTTACCAGTGGCGCTGGACCGGGGGGAAGAGGGGTACTAAGTACCTAGGGCCCTATTGTGTGGAGGGGCCCTCGAAAATATTTGAATCTTGAATAAAGAGAGGAGGGGCCCTCAGAGACTGCCAATGTACAGGGCCCAGAATTTTGTGCTACACCCCTGATAGTATGGTATGTAGTATTCTTGCACAGAGAATCTTAGAGATCACATGCATTTCCCCTTCTACTTGGCAAAAGGTTTACATGTGACTCCTCAAGATACTTGCCATTTCCCTCTAACATGTGTAACATATCTGGCATCTACAGGATTTAGACTACAGATGCGGTCCTGTGAATGCCAGACACAATGGGCTGAGTTTCATCAGTTCCTTCAGTTTCATCAGGTTATGTGTAACTCTCCTCACCTGCTTTATGCAGTCCTATGCAAAAGTCCTAGGCCACCTGAGAAAACCTTTTGTTCCAGTCTGTACCATCTAAAACCTTTGTCAGACTCTGTTTCAGGTCGTACTGAAACACTCTACAAGGCCATTGGTTAGGGGGTGGTAAGCGTTAGTCCTATCATTGTTCATGTGCCTCTCTCCCCACAGTGATGGTTGGGCGGACAGAGATGAAGTGGTTGAGGGCTATGAGCAGGAGGCTGTGGGTGGTATCACTGTGAAGCTACAGTCAGAGGAGGTCACATCCTTTGATGACTACTATCTGAAGCTCCGTCTCGACACCAATACCAGGAACCCATGGTTCCCTGAGTTCTGGCAGCACAGGTTCCAGTGCCGCATCCCAGGGCACCCGCTGGAGAACACGAACTACAGGAAAAACTGCTCAGGTACGTATGAAAGTAAGATATGAAAATGGTTTCTTCAAAGGATTATGGATCTGGAACAAAGAATGATTTCCTCCATTGTAATTTCTTTAGGGTTGAAGATTCTATGTATCTAGCCATACAATAATACTCTTTTGTTTTTTGTTTTATTTCATTTCTAAAACGTTCTCCTGGCAAACCAAAGATGATCTAGGTAAATTGAATTATCAAGCCACATTGGATCTCACAAAAAATAACTAATCAGATACATTTATTAGCTAAATCTACTATTATCACTTGAAAAAATGCTCAAAAAGCATGTTTTCAAAAGGTTTTTTTCCCCACCTTGCGCTTTTATATATTTTTTCGTTATATACTATAAACTTCTGAGTTGGTTATCATTGCTTAGCATATCAAATTATTCATTCTATAGAAATCACTGATGTTTTATAGTCAACAACTCTGTATTAAGGGAAATATAAACAATGCATGCAGCACTTTAGATTTATATATATTGCATGAATTTCCTTTTCTCTTTTACATCTCCTTTGCATTTTTTTTTACATACATTCACCTCTTTGTTTCAGAAATCAAGAACTATGTTTCTTCTAGTTTTCATACAATTTATTACACGGATATTGATACGTTGTGATAATTTGAGACAGAGTGATAGCCTACTGTTCTGTCACCTTTATTTTTATTTATTTGTATAGAGCTCCAAGACGGTGAGTGTGTATTTTTCTGAATAAACTTGTAAAGCACATCACTTGCAATATACGTAGAGGTCGACTGATATCATCAAGAGAAAACTCTAAGTTTGTTTGATGGAAAGTTTTGCAGATGAGAATTTTTTTTCCTCGAAAACATAAATCCAGACCAACCCAGGTTCATTTCAACCATGAAATTCAGTGCTACCATACAATATCTGTTGACCTCTACTATATTAAGCTATTGGGGTGTTTTTATGCATTAAAGTGAGAGCACTGTTTTCCCTCCAACACTGTGTATTCTCACATCCTCCTGATTTTAGATTGCTGTATAAAACATAGCCCAATAACATTTGAAAGCATTAGAAGAGATACCAACTGGCTGGTCTGCCTTGTAGAACCACACACTGCATGTTCTTATCTGGGCATTGACCCTATGCGTTAAGACACCATGTTCTTAAATGGACCTTGGCCCCTAAATGCTAAGACATTACATTGTTATTTGGACCATGGCTCTGTACATTAAGACACCATGTTCTTAAATGGACCTTGGCCCCTATATGCTAAGACATTACGTTGTTATTTGGACCATGGCCCTATACATTAAGACACCATGTTCTTAAATGGACCTTGGCCCCTATATGCTAAGACATTACGTTGTTATTTGTACCATGGCCCTATACATTAAGACACCATGTTCTTAAATGGACCTTGGCCCCTATATGCTAAGACATTACGTTGTTATTTGTACCATGGCCCTATACATTAAGACACCATGTTCTTAAA